>PITA01016565.1:0-46064 GCA_004023965.1 Spilogale gracilis
ATTTGACAGAGAGAAACACAGCCAGAGAGGGAACACAAGCAGGGGGAGTGAGAGAGGGAGAAGCAGGCTTCCCGCAGAGCGGGGAGCCCGATGTGGGACTCGATCCCGGATCTCCGGGATCATGCCCTGAGCCGAAGGCAGTTGCTTAACCAACTGAGCCACCCAGGCGTCCCGACATCTGGGCATCTTTTAAACATGGAGGAGCACCGTGCTCTTCACTTCTAGTAGTGCTGATCCTCAAGACCATCAGAACTACAAACTGCTTTAAAAAAGACTTTCTTTATGATTCACAGTATTTTATATTAGCAGAAGATATTTTTTGCTGCCTCTATCTCTCCCTTCTAGAACATAGGCTTCTTGAGAGAAAGCACTGTATCAGTTTTTCCCACTGCTGCATCTTGAGTCTAGAATAGAATTAAACATTTATTAAATAGTGACACCTGGGTGGCTCAGTCAGTTTAGTGTCTGCCTCCAGCTCAGATCATGATCCCAGGGGTCTGGGATCAAGTCTCACATCAGGATCCCTGCTGAGCAGGGAGGGAGTCTGCTTCTCCCTCTGTCCCTCCCTCTGCTCATGCACTCTCTTTCTCTCAAATCTTTAAAAAATTAAATGAAATTATGTTAAAATGGTGGTTTTCAGATGAACCCAAAGATGCCAAGGAAAGGGGCTTTGGGGCCATGGCATGGGTCTAAGAGGTGTCTTCAGCCCCCTACGCCACTTCAAGCAGGGAGCTCCACTCTGGTCCACTCTACATATTTCAGTCCATTGGAAATGGGGTTTTGTTGCCAAAAACAAGTTCGAAAACCTTCCACATTAAGATTTTAAATGTTTAAAGTCTGAGAGATAATATACTTTAATTCATTTTTTTGGCTATGAATACTTAATTCTGAATTTAATTATAGGTTGTTGAGCTCATTATAGTTAGACTTGAAAGAATGGGCTATCAGACAAGCAGCTTTTTTTTTAAGATTTTATTTATTTGAAAAAAAAATAAAAATAAAAATAAAAAATAAAAAATAAAAAATAAAAAAGATTTTATTTATTTGACAGACAGAAACACAGCTAAAGAGGGAACACAAGCACGGGTAGTGAGAGAGGGAGAAGCATGCTTCCTGCCGAGCAGGGGGCCCGATGCAGGGCTTGATCCTGGGACTCCAGGATCATGACCTAAGCCGAAGGCAGTTGCTGAACCAACTGAGCCACCCAGATGCCCCAGAGGAGCAGCTTTTGAGGTGGGAGTAGGGAGTTCAGGAAAGTCATAAAACATAGGAATTGAGAATGAGAAGTGAGACCTGAAGCACAGGTGTGCTCAGAATGGCCCCACCCAAAGGTGCAGCAGTCTTGGGTCTAATCCCATCACACTATGGTGCAAGAAATGCAACATCACTTTCTTTTTCTAAATCAGATTAATTCATACTTCACCACTCAAAAAGGTGATAGAAAATATTATTTAGGCATGTTCTGCAGGGGTTTCAGCTTCCTTAGGGAGGTGCAAGAATCCAAGGGGCTTACTTGGTACCTGGAAGAGCCTAGGAAAGGGCTCTAGCTTTCAATTCTTCTGAGAATTGCAGAGGGGCACAAGGTTTTAAGTCCCTGGGGTTTACCCTAGACAGAGCGTTCCATTATGCCTGATCCTTATTAGGATTCAGGGTCATGGTCCCCAGTGTCAAGCTTTCCTGACTGCCCCACACCACCATTTCCCTCTGAGATCCTGCTTGTTTCCCTAACCAAGTAAGCACCAGACCCTGCTCTATGAGGGACATGGCAAAACTTGATTGTCCCCGCCTTGGGTAATGTCTCCTACATCCTCTGCCTCCACCTCTACCCACCACTCCAAACATGTCCCAGCCTCAGGTAATGTCTCCTACAACCCCTGCCTCCACCTCTACTCACTCCTCCAAACATCTTCCCGCCATGCCACCCCGCTCTGTGTGATGCCACCTGATCTCTACTCAATGCTTCCCTTTTCAGTGCTGGTCTCTCTATACTGAAAATGCAGAAATGATAACACACACACTTTTTGTTTTCCTAAGTAGATTACTCTACCAGGCAGATTTTTCATTCATTACTGAGGAAGCAGAGGACTCTAAAGGCACATTTAAGGTACAGGTCTTTGTTCCAAAGCCGTGTATGGTGGGTAGTTAGTAAATGTCAATTGAATAAATGTACTTAGAGAGTTCTTACTTTACATACTCTAAAAATACAAGTACCATGGTGACTTCCTCTTTTATGACCTGTGGTGCCCATATACTTCCCACAAAGACCAGGTAAAACCAATTCCCTCAGCAGTACGACTCCAGGTTCCTCCCTGCCTGACAGATGATTATATGTTGCAATTAGTAAGAAACTAATCTGTCAAATAAACATTCAAAGAAAATCTGAAACAACTCCCCAATTAAATGTCCTCAAGATTAAGTTACTCCTTGACTCTATTTTTTTTTTTTCTCTCTCTCTCTCTGAAAGAAAGCTATGCTTTCATTCAACGGAAACTTTGCCATCTGGCCTTCAGCTTAAAGTCCTGAAAATCAGAACTAAGTATAGGTCTCGCCTGTCTAACAGCATGATAGAGGATCTATCATTCTATAGAAAAATTAGTCATTGTGAAATTATCTAAAAATTATTACAAGGAAACAAACTAGGTCTGTAACTTGTGGCATTCTGGTAGGGGAGAGAAGGTGAACAGAGTTTGAAAAGCAGTTCTGTGTCATCATTCAATATCTTAAGTAAAATCACAGTATGAAATAGAGGCAGACAAAGTCCTGCTCAGAGGATTTTAAATCTAATTAGAGGAGAAAGTAAGAAAGAGCAGAATAAAAAGCAGGACATCAGCTTTGCCATCACAGACTGCCAGAAATAGACGGCTAAACAGAAGTCTAAACAGAACTTAAAAAAAAAGAAAAAAATATATACACATATATATATAATCATTCAACATTTAAGGAGGAAGGAAGGGAAGGAGGGAGGGAGAGAGGAAAGGAGGATGGAAAAACTTCCAAACAGGAATTGTCAAATTAAAAGGATATACTAGTCTACTACCTCAAGTTTTACTGTCTAAAAGTCCCAAATAGAACTCTGAAACACTTTTGTCAAAAACCACTAGAAAATAAGATGCTCATCATGATTATGTGATTTATCATTTTCTGCACAGAAGTGCAGTAACACAACTTTGACTTTCTAAAGGATGTGGACAGTTTAGAGGCTGTATGCCTACAGTTTACTCTCTTGACAAGGCAGAGAGAAGTTTCTAAATTCAGAAGTAATTACTCAAAAATTTAGGTTTTTCTGGGGGATGTTACTTTCTGAATTTGCTTTAAGAAATCAACACTTTATTTTCTAAACAAGTAATTATCATTTCATGGTACTTTAAAATATTTTTGAGATTTTTCTCCAAACAGAAGACTGTTTCAAATGATATTTTGCAAATATTGGTTATGGATCATTAAATGATAATGATGGAATAATATATACATTACCTTTGACAAATTTCAAGCAAATGTAGGATGTTGGATTTTTTTAAATAAAAAGATAAAATGTATCCATATAAATCTAGGAGAAGTAAAAGAGATGCATATTTTTTGGAAAGAAAAGGAAAATCTCTTGCAGGCATATGGTAGTATCAGAAAAATTATCCTTATTAACATTTTTCCAGACCTTTATTAAATGTGAAAGTCAGTCACAACACCTATGAAAATACTTAGGAGAAAGATGAACAAAAAAATAATAATCCATTTGAAGAACTAGTCCATGTTTTTCTTCTTACTTTATTGGGCCATATACATTGAACTGATTTCATTTTACAAGTTAATAGTTCATGGATTTCATTTTCAATTCAAACCAGATTTATTTTTAATCCTAGTCTCTTTTATTCTGGCTCATTTTATAAACTGACAGTCTAAAAGCTGGAATAAACTGGCCAGCATGCAATACTATGTGGCCTGAGACCCAGGAATAGAATAAACATATATATTTAGAATTTACTATAAAAAGAACTTTGAGAAATCATCCTCATGTCTAAAAATTTACTTCAAATCCTATGAAGATTGTTTTGTATCACTTTTCCACCTACTTCCTATTATTAATTATTATAACTTATAGTATTCCAAAGCATTACCATTTTTAAAAATTCTCTGATATTCAAGATACTGTAGGATCTCACCTGTCTTCCACATCAGCTAGCCAGTAGCTGGATGATGATATTCTGAAGTCCTAGGTTAGAGCTCTGCCCCAGACCTTCTCTCATCTCCATCCCCCCCCTTTTAAAGATTTTATTTGACACAATAAGAGAGCCAGCAAGAGAGGGAACTCAAGCAAGGGGAGTGGGAGAGGGAGAAGCCTGCTTCCCACTGAGCAGGGAGCCCAATGCGATGTGGGGCTGGGCTTGATCCCAGGACCCTAGGATCATAACCTGAGCCAAAGGCAGCAGCTTAATGACTGAGCCAATCAAGCGCTCCTCATCTCCGTCCCTTTAACTGATGGCAGCAAACCCCACTCACTTGCCCTCACAGAGCAGCAGCCCTTGAGGACAGCACAGGTATTCCATTGTTTGGGTCAAGGCAGGGGTGGGAAAACCTAGATACTTCCAGTTACCAGACTCTTCAAGCTTAAACCAACCTCAAATCGTCAGGAACCTCAATCCTAAATGGTATCACCATTAGAAGAAAAGAAGTTAACAGTGAGGAAATTAATTCATAAATACTCACTCTAATATCCATACTGATAATGACTGGATCTATAGGCCAGAAAAGTAATTATTCACAATAACGACCCTGAGATATAAAAATAAAAGTAATCTTGGAGAAGAAGTATGAACCCGGATTTAAAATAAGCTATTTGTGCTGGTTTGGGCAAGTTATTTCACCTTTCTGAGCTTCAGTTTCCTTAGCTGTATCGTACTTGCTTTTGATATTGCCTCGGAGTGTATTGATCAGTAATGGATATAAAGCAGCTGGCACGGAATTGGGCAATGTCCCGTATGTTCTATTTATGAAGGCTGGGAAATGTGTAATTCATTTCTGAAAGATGGTCATCGCAAGGCATTGAAACATGCCTTGTGCTTAAAGAGTTAACATGCAAACAACTCAAGAGTCCCTTCCCCCACCTTGATGGCCACTGCACCTAGTACTTAGAGCTGGAAGGTGGGGGCATTGGATTCCCTGTAACAACCTCCATAACTGGAAAAGAGCCTGGTTCTGAAAAGATCAACACACACAGGAACCAATATCACAGCATCTAGGGATAGAATTCCTAACTTTTCTTTGGCTCAGAGACAGAAAAGGAAGTCAATTGCTCCAGGAGAGTTGACTTGTTAAATGATTTACATACTGGCGGCACACTGAGGTCCCTGAATTCTCTCTCCCAGGCTTCCTTTTTGACCACTGCATGCCTTTCACAGCCCAACCACATACAAAAATTTCCCCCAGTATCCCTAGTTACCAGGATTGTATATAACAAAGCCACACAGACTAAACCTAACATGGAAAAAAAAAAAATCAACCTTCCCTAAAACTAAATATAAGCACAATTTAATTAACTTGCATTCCAGAGTTAGAGCTACCAACTTGCTGAGACCAGAAGGCTAGGAACACAACATCCAAGGGCTCAGGGGGCGGCGCGGGGAACCCCGTTAAAATTTTTCCCAAAATTTTCAGTTTTCCCATGTCTCTTTGTACTGGTAAAAAGGAGTAATGTCCCTGTGAACAAGATAGAGTGATCTAATCACAGGGGACAGAATGAGCCAAGGCAAAAAGAGGTGAGAAGTTGAGTGAGGCTGAAGTCTCAGGAAAGACCTACAGGGACTAGAAATGGGTAGCAAATAATTTGGCATTAACTCAGCCCTGAGTCAAGGAAGGAAAGTTCTACTTTATCCCGGAGAGGAGGAAAGACATTTGGGCAGAAAATGGAAAGTCAGAAACTATGCGCCTATCACTATAAACTCCCAATATTGCGATCTGAGCAGCGATGTAGCCTCATTTAGACAGATTCTACTGATCAATAACTAACGTGCTTAAGTTAATCCTGGGAAACTTTATGGCATGAGGGTCAACTAATGGTAGATGGGTAGGGGGGACTGAGCTCAGCAAGGTGGTGATTCCACTGGGAAAAAAGGTCCATTTTCTCTCACTTGCCAAAAGGGTGCAGTTTCCAAGCAAGATCACAAGATGGCAGGCATACTCAGCACACAGACCCTGGGCAATGGCTACAGGGAATTCTGCCAGAGAGGCTCATACCCGCGAGGCTGTAAAGATGCAAAGGGAAGTGCAGTGGGGAGGCTTTTCTGAAAGGCACCTCTGCTTGTGTCTTTAACCAGGTAAATTTGAAATCAGGAAATCCCACTTCTGCCAATGGTTTCTTCAGAAAAATAAAAAGTCCTTCACAATCAATGCCTGCTTACATCTTCTGCATATTTTTCTATTGGTTTTCTTCCGTGTTGGTTTATTAGAGCCTCCTTTTGTTGCAACTATTTTCTCCCAGATCATCATTTATTTATCTTTTAAACTGATAGTCTCTTTAGCTATACAAAAGTTTCACGTGTGAAGTCAAAAATCATCCTTTACAAAATTTACATCTTTGTAAACCATGTTGGTATGTGTCATAGAACAGAAACTATGAGGGTAGTAGTTTTTGACTATTTTGCTTCCAACTGTACCATGGGTGATGGAAGAATGATGGGCATGTAGGTGGGTTAAGTAATCTTTGCAATCAACTCAGAGCTTTTCTAAAGAAGACGGAAAATATCACAGCCAAATTAAAAGACAGATTCTGGCCAAAATATAGCAACAATAAGCCTCAGAGATAGAAAAAAATGAGTTGGGTTTCCTAAAAGTCAAAACTGATTTTGATGTGGCCATAGGGGGAAGGCTGCAGACCAACTAATTTTTGTTAAAATAAGAAAGTTTCCCATATTGTTGAAATGGTCATAGGCTGAGGTATTTAACGGAACAGAATAAAAAAATTCTGAGATGCTGCCCAGATTTAAGTGCCCCCAGAATGCCAAAGGGAAGAAATTCAGGGACAAATTTCAAGCCAGTGCTTTTCCTAATATCGACCAGCAGAGGGAGACCACACCATGAAACCAAGTACAGAGCCTTCCACACACTTGGAGGAGGTGCCCAGGGGGGTGACAGTACTTGAAAACAATTGTATCTTATGTGTTGGCAGTATTTATGTTAAAATCAAGTCACCTTTTAAAGTAATTTTCCATTTTAACTGCAGACGCAAAAATACAGCTCCTCAGAGAGCAATGCATAATGGAACATGGATACGCACTTTGGGCTTTCACTTGAGAATTGGCTTTTCTATTCTCATAACAACAAATAATTTTAGAAATTCAGTTTCTCCTCAGCCAGTTCTCTTTCAAGTGCCTTTTTATACATTTTTAGAATCGTAATTTGTACATACTATGGTTTTTTTACAGAACTGAAATGGGTTTTCAGCAGGTGATCTCATTATGAGATAATCTTGTTATAAATACCTGCTAGAATGGAGCCCAGATGGAAGGAAAAGTCCATAGTTATAGAACCAGTACTTCTGAAATGTTAGAATCATAAGCTCCAAACTTCTCTGCTCTAACTCTAAAGAAAACTGCCCATTGTATTCTGCAGCTACCCTCCTAAGAAAACTATGGGACAGTCATTCCAGGGCTGTTTACTACAAGTAGACAGAAAAATGAGGCCAAATACTTTATAAAAATTGGCTTGATTTGAAGGGCTCTTGGGAGGTCTCTCTGCCTAAAGTATTTCCCAACTGAGATTCCTCAGTTTGGATTTTACTCATTTAACTTAAGCCCAAAGTCGTCAATTAAAAGGCAATTCCTGGGGACTCCTCATTTATTCAGCCAGCAAGGATCCCGAGGCCATGTGTAGAAGGCTCGGTGCTGGACACGGCAGAAATCACAAGGCCTTACAGAGACCGTGAACGATAAAGGCAAGAGCAATGATTTAATACCTTTGGCAATGGCACTTTGTATATTTATCTATTTAATTTATCTGTCTTTAAAAGATCTGGAAAATTAGTATGACAAATAGGAAAGATGAAATCTAAAGATTGTGGATCCAGCATGAATACCTGGGTAAAGGCCCTAAAGGACCAAGGGTCAAATGGGAACAGCAGGGGCCAACAAAGGGGGCTTTTCTATGCCTGCTACAGAATAGCATTCAGTCCCATTGCTTTTTCTTTGCACTCACACATATAGCTCTTTTGCAGTGTTTAAAGGGTTTGGGTGACTAATGATGAATGAGACAGAGAAGAATTAAAGAGTCCAGGCCAAGCTCCATCTTTCTGTTTCCTCACTCAACTCCTAGCTACTTGGAAAGTCAGAAGCACACGTAGCTGAGAGCTACAAAAGCTCAGTTGGCTTTTGGTTGCACCAAAGCCTCATACAAGATTCATTTGCATGTTAGAGTATCATTCCTGAGTCTTTTGAACTGTTTTATTACAGGAATAGAATCAAACAGCAATTACCCCCTAGTGATTTTGTGTGGCCAAGATGCCGGCCACCCCGGGGCTCCCCTTGCACCAGAATCGACTGAATCAGGCCAGAATCAAGGACTGGCTGCTGCTAGATATTCCAGAACATGGCATCTCTGATGCGGGGAATGGGAACAGGAAGGAGGAAGAGGAGGGCAATCAGCAGGTGGGAGGGAAGGCACACCTGCTTGAGCCACTCATTTGCAGGTGGCTTTTCATATGTAGTGCACACAGATGAGAAGGAAGCTGTCAAGGCATCTGTGGTAGGCTGAATAATGGCTCCCCAAAGAGGCTCTGAGCCTCATCCATGACTTTGTTTAAGCTAACGCTTATCAAGTGCTTTCTATTTACCAGGCAAGGTCTTCAAGGCTTTACCTTCATTTCTTCCTTAGAACACAGCCATGAGGTGATAACCAAGGCTTGGAAAAGTTAGAAACTTCTCCCATCACATAGTTAGTAACTAGAAGACCTACTTCCTAAAACCCATGCAGCCTGACGTGAGAGCCTGCACTTTTAATAATATAAATACTCAGTGTGCTGTATTAATTCCCTCTTATAGTTGTCAACAATTATCCCAAAGTGGGTGACTTAAAACAATGGAAATTTATTCTCTCAGGGCTACAAGGTCTGGCATGGGTCGCACTGGTTAAGATTAAGGTGCAGACAAGGCTGTCTTCCTTTAGAGAGTCTCTTAAGGAAGAATGTTTCCTTGCCTTTTCCAGCTTCTAGTGGCTGCCCCCATTCCTTGGCTTGCGGCCCCTTCCTCCATGCTGAAAGCCAGTCACATAGCAACTCTTTGCTCTTGTGTGTGTTTCACATCTCTTTCTCTGACTCTCCTCTTCTGCTTTCCTCTTCCACTGTTAAGGATTCCTGTGATTACACTGGGGTCATCCACATCATCTGGAAGAATCTCTCAATCTTAAGGGCAGATGGGTTGAACCCTTATTTCCATTCTTCAACTTTATTTCCCCATTGCCACGTAATCTAATATCTTCAGAGATTCTAGGGATGAGGCTCTGAGTGTCTTTGGGGAGCCATTATTCAGCCTACCACAGATGCCTTGACAGCTTCCTTCTCATCTGTGTGCACTACATATGAAAAGCCACCTGCAAATGAGTGGCTCAAGCAGGTGTGCCTTCCCTCCCACCTGCTGATTGCCCTCCTCTTCCTCCTTCCTGTTCCCGTTCCCCGCATCAGAGATGCCATGTTCTGGAATATCTAGCAGCAGCCAGTCCTTGATTCTGGCCTGATTCAGTCGATTCTGGTGCAAGGGGAGCCCCGGGGTGGCCGGCATCTTGGCCACACAAAATCACTAGGGGGTAATTGCTGTTTGATTCTATTCCTGTAATAAAACAGTTCAAAAGACTCAGGGATGATACTCTAACATGCAAATGAATCTTGTATGAGGCTTTGGTGCAACCAAAAGCCAACTGAGCTTTTGTAGCTCTCAGCTACGTGTGCTTCTGACTTTCCAAGTAGCTAGGAGTTGAGCGAAGAAATAGAAAGATGGAGCTTGGCCTCGACTCTGATTCTTCTCTCTGTCTCATTCATCATTAGTCACCCAAACCCTTTAAACACTGCAAAAGGGCTATATGTGTGAGGGCAAAGAAAAAGCAATGGGACTGAATGCTATTCTGTAGCAGGCATAGAAAAGGCAGCAAAGAAAGCTGAACAGATAGACTCATCCCCCAGCCAGGAGAAGCTGCAGAATCTGCAGAGCCCAATGGAAACTGAAGACACAGAACCCCTTGCAGGGGAAAAAAAAAAGAAGAAGAAGAAGTGCTTCAAGGACACTAAAATATAAACATTTTTTCCCCTAAAAATATTTTATTACTTATAAAATATAGTAGCAGTAACAGTGATATATGAGGAACAACATAAACTTACAAATAGCATAAAAATAGTATTTTGCGCCATAATTTAACATGATACAATAAATAAAATACACTATTAGATCTTTCTGGCTCAATTATCTGCAAATTCCTTTATGAATTTATACTTTTAGCAACATTATTTTTAACCCATATAATTGAAAATGGCTTCAGTAAGTAGCTCAGCAAAAATGCAAGATTGCAAATGATTTTGTTAATTTTCAATTTTGACAAGAATCTTTGGTGCACGTTTCCTGTAGCTGGTGGGAATATTTTATAAGCCGTGACAACATTAGGATAGATTTCTGATAAACTATGAAGTACAAATTTTAGTATTTCTAGAGCTGGTGATTCTCCTGGAGCAATTTTAATAAAAACATTGAACTCTTCATATTAATCAATCAGTTTCCTATAAGTCTTAATTTCATATTAAATGTAAATTTACACAGTGGCATTTTAATGATTCTGATATTTTCTATAAATTGTAGAGATCTTACAGGAAATCAAAAGTGACTTCAAAATGTATATACAATTCAAAATGCCTGTTTATACATTCTATAGCCATATTGCCCATTTTATGGGAAATTTTCTTTTCCTATTCTCTTCTTTGTTAATAAATGATTCATCTGAAGTTCGTTTGAAAATAGCGTTCTTTTCCATTGACAACATTTAAATATGATTTCTTCTTCAAAGCCTATAGATATTCATTTTTCAATGTTTCAGCATTCAAAACCAAAGATTTTAAACGCTCTGAAGAATTCTAATAACTCTGATAAATGCTTATAGCTATGTTCCTGTGTATACTTTATTATGTAATAATTAAGTTACAAAGTTTGTGGCCCATGCACCAGCAGCTTCTGTCTCAGGGTTCAGGCTGAAGAGTTAAGATTTATGCAGATGCCACAGGGACGGGGCTCCAGGAACAGTGGGCCAGGCTGAGCTCCCACAGGTTCCCATGTGGGGCCCCTCTGCTAGCCCCAGCCAGAACTACCACTGTCACCCTCAAAACCTGCTTTTGTTAGGCTTCCGTCGTTGTGACCCCATCAAGGCCACCAATCAGGGTGCCGGTCCTGACCCGGCCACCCGGGGCCGCGTGGGATCCCAGATGGTCCTCAGGCACCTGCATGTGCTTTGAGGCACCAAGCCAACTGTTCAGCACCTACACCATTCATACTGACAGTTGGCACATGCACACGCATGCACACACTCACTAGGACCTAGCCATATCTCTGCCACTCACCCCCGCTCCACTGTCCCAACCAACTTTACTTACAAAGCACAAGTATAAATATAAAACTATTAAGAATTTCAAGACAATGAGAGCAGAGCATCCAACCAAGCCTGGAACCCTACTCAGCTCACGATCCTTCACAGCTCATCAGCCATGGAACCAGTCCTGTCCACAATCTTACAAAGGGAGAGAAAAGGCAGGCAGGGTGAAATGGAAATGAAAACCTGAAACAAGTCCTTCCAAGAAGTAACATCAGCAAGGGGCCCAGCATCCTGCTGTGTCTCAAAACCAACCCCGGGGCCACTCACTGTGTCCATCCTCCACCCACATCTCTTCTGCCACACCCACCATATCCTGTCCTGTCAGAGTCCCTGTCTAGACGTGGGAACCACCACTGTCATATGGCAAGGACCGCTGGTCATTCACCCTAACACACTCCCCGCCTCCGCTGTAGCAATGGGGTTGGCGGTGCCCCTATGGCTGACCGGCTGAAGACTACAGATCTCAGCTTGTTTGCGGCTCTGTGTGGCCATGTTACTAAGTTCTCAACAATATATTATAAGCAGATGATTCTTTTTGCTTGCTTCAAAGTGACTTGCTCCCATGTACTTCTCTTTGTTTTCCTACAAGGTGGAGCACAGATCCAGGGCTCAGCCAGCTTCAATCACTCAGATAAGGACCATGGTCTAGGAATGGGTGAGGCTAAAAATGGATGGAACTCAAATCTTTGGATGATATCATCAAGGAAGCTTCAGCTTACAACCTGGAAAATTCACCTTGCGTCTATTGCTTAACAGAGAAATAAAATGTTGCTTTCCTTAAGACACAGTATTTCAAGATCTCTTCTGTTATTGCAGGTTCTTTTTTCTATAATTAATATGAATGGTTCAAATATGGGGGGTTTTCATTCCCACTGTCTATCCAGCCACAAGGAAGACCTGAGAATAAAGCCAAGTCACTTCCATTAAAGTTAGGACCTAAGGAAGAAGGTGGGTCCAGCACATTCCAGGGAGGATTCTGAATGTACCTTTCCACAGAGACATTTATTTACACGTGTTGGCTATGAGTCTAATAGGCTTTGGTAATCTAGCTGGCTCTAGAGATGTGCCCAAACATTGCTTCTATGAGGAAATATCATTCATGTTTGAAATAACTAATCTGCAAATACATCTTTGAAATACAGCTCATTTATCGGCTGAAGACTATCAATAATTCTGTACCCGCCTCATACCGAAGATTAATGGGTATAATACATGCAAACTATTATGCATAGTGACTGAGGACACATAGCTCAAAGAAACTTGTCAGTAATAATCAATTAACTGTATTACATTATTAAATCAACATCATAATATAGAGCAGCGAAGAAAGAAGGAATTTCTTTTAAGGAAGTATCCTGCCTCAGGCTTTTGCTATGAGTGTCTATGAGTGGGTGAACACCCTCCTTCCTCTGACGCCACACACAGAGGCATGAGGGATAAATGAATTCAATGTTTCTAAACTTCTTAACTTCCACACATAGTTCAAGCACATTTTCCCCAAAATAAATTGCATAAAATAATACCTCAAAAAATGTGTGAGGTTTTAAAACATTCCTCAAAGTACACAATTAGAAGTGATGGATTAGAGAAAAAACATGGAAGGAAATGCCTACACATCAGAGAGCAAACCAATAACTGAATATAAGAGAGAAACATGAAAGGAAGAGCCACAAAATCTATTCCCCCTTCCCCAGCAAGAGCCTGGGGGTAGAAGAAATAAGGTTACCTTCCGCAAATTAACTTTACAATCAATGATACTCAATGGGTCTGAGGAAGATGGTTTTTGAAAACTGAGGAAGAAAATGGGTTTCTACTTTGGAAAAAAAATTTAAAGAATAAAAGGAAAACAGTAAGACTTTCTTTAGAGCCATAGGGGATAAAAAGAGATAATGGGAAAACCTAAGACTTAATGAGTGTGGAGAAAATTTGATAACACATGAATCTGAGAAGTCAGACTGTTAATTACTTATCTCTAAAGCACTGTTTTCAGAGAGTGAACACTGACTAAGACAAAAACAAAGGACAGAAAAGTGAAGTGGAATCCGTGAATACCGGAAGAAAGATTTCTTAAATAATCTGAACTCGGCAGTATTTCATTTGTGTAGCATTCTCAAGGAAAGAAATATCCCACATGGTGAACAAGTCAAATAAGTGGAGTAATATCTCTTTGAGATTCCTCATATCCTTCAGAATTTTATTCAAGTTTCGTGAAATAGGGCACCCTTTCTCCACCTTCTTGCACTGAGCATGCTAATTTGAAACATTTCCTTGCTGCTCCAGGGGCTTTGCACTGAGCAGCAAAAATTTCTCAGTGCCATTGGCACATCCCTGGGGTCCATGTGTCCCAGGCTAAGCTGCCAGAGACTGCTATCTGCTTTCGGTTCTTACTGCTTAGGACGCATCGTTCTTACATGGGACGCAGTCTCTGCCGTCAATATCTCTACTAAAGATCCCCACGCCAGTGGTTCTACTTCTCTCTGCTTCCCATTTGTTTGCCATTAATTATAGAGATTTGGAAAACCAAAACCAAAACCAAACCAAAAACAAACAAACAAAACCAAAAAACCCCAAGTTTTTACATTTGTTTCGAAGTAAAAGTGAACAGGCTATAAAGAGGACCATGGGAAAAATTTGTAATGGCAGAGGTGAACCTCTATTTGTTTCATCTTTTTTGATTTTTTTACTTTTGCCTTATTGGTTATGTTCTGAATAATTTAAGTGGCAACCTTTGGATAAATGAGGTGCTACCGTATATGCAAATGACAATAAAAAGAGAGGAGGCATATGAAAGGGGACCGTGTTGCTACCATGGAAGGGGTATAGAGCTTTACCATGAGAACCTAATTCAAGTCCAGACTCTGCCTCTTACTGCTGTGTGAACGTTCACATCCATTGTAGAGAGGTATTCTGAGGATTATAAGAGATTAGGTAAAATGCCTGCCTCCATGCATGGCACATGGAGAGCTCATATAGGCACACTATAATATTATTTTTAAATCATGAATATGTGTGCAAATTTGGATGCATGTCCAGTATACTCAAAAGAGATTATTAATAAACCTAAAACTTAACCTGTAAGAAAAAATATCAACTTTAAATTACTTTAAGTAAAACAATAGTTAATTTAGATTTCTGGAGCTTTTCTTTTTTTTTTTTTAAATATTTACTTATTTGAGAGAGAGAGTGGAGAGGCAGATGAAGGGGAGAGTGAATCTCAAGCAGACTCCCTGCTGAGCCCCACGTGGGGCTCAATCTCACAACCCTGAGATCATGACCTGAGCCAAAATCAAGAGTTGACTGCTTAACTGACTGAGTCACTAGGCACCACTAGATTTCTGGAACTTTAAAGCTGAAAGAGACTGGCAATCATACAGTCCTGCAGACCCATTCTAGGTATGAGGTGACCAAGGCCAGAAAATGACCATGACTTGGCCAAGGTCACAAAGCTAATTAGGATGTAGCAGCAGGACTGGATCACAGGTTTTCTCATGTCTTACTCAATGCTCTTGGGCACACATGAATTAACCTAGAACAGAGGTTGGCAAACTGTTTCTATTAAGGGCCAGGTAATAAATTTTTTACATTTTGCAGTGATAACTCTGTTGTAAACTGTTCAGCTCGTCTGTGATACAGCAAAAACAGTCATAGGTGATGCATAAATGAATGGGCATGACTGTATTTCAATAAAAATTTATTTATAACACAGGCTTCAAGCTGTATGTGGCTCTTGGGTTGTGGTTTGCTGACCCCCATCTAGAACAAGATGGCAGATGCTAATGAAAGGGAACTGATTAGTATAATTTCAAGTCAACAAATCTATTGTCAATACAGTGAAAAGCTGAATGACAGTAACAGAACTCAGGAGAGTGTATATTTTTATATAAATATGTATATATTATACAAATAATATATTTAAAATACTATATATATTTTTAATGTTGCTAGTGTGACAAATATTTTTAAATGATGCTTGGTAAAGATCAGTTCTGGCCTCAAGATCATTATATTCTCTAATAGTAATTGGAATAATGCAAGAAAGTAGCTCTAAGAAAACAGGAGGATTCCCAGAGAACTGGAATTCTGAATTATCTTGGCTAAAGAGGAATGGTGAAGAAAACTAAAATACTAGTAAACATTAAATGATACAACTTACTCAGTTAGAAAAGCAAATACACAAAACACTAGGGGAAAAAGCCAAGTACTCTAACCTAAAGAAATAAGTATGTATTGCCATGAAAATGTATTCGTTACCACAAACTGAAAACACATCAGCTTCTCACCGAAGGAATATCCCCAATATCAGAATCAAAGAGTCTGATCATTGAACCAGGAATAACCTACCAGAAACAAAAATATTCCAAAATTACATCTAGCCCGTGTCAGGAGCACTTGACCAGCCCTTGGAACCAGCTCTATGTTCCAAGAGCATAATCCTCATACTATTCTTCAGACACACAAAGAGAGATATCATGGAAGAAGGTGCTCAAATGCCTTTTCTTTTCCATGAAGGACTAATGCAAAACAAACAAACAAACAAATGAAAACAAAAACAAAAAACCCAAACGTAAAAACAAAAAGAAAACCCTGTGCTGCAGGCTGAGGCAGGGACAAATTTCCTGTTCCTAACAAGTATGACAGATCGGATGGGTTTGCCAAGGAACACTGTGAAAATCGCCTCTAGGGAGCCTTTGAAAGAAGTGGAAACTTTGCATCTGCTCGGCATGAGGTACCCTCCCCTAAGAGAAAGGGAAGTAGAAGAAGACTTTTCAACATCTGAATTTTAAGGGAGCTACTCAAATTGTCATTTGACATACTCAATTGAACCAAATGCAGTCCTCTATTTTCCCTAATGTTTATGTTGCTCCCTAGTAGTTAAACTGCTTATTTAAAAAGCGCATCTACCCGTAGAGGCACTAAAAAGTAACTGGATGATATACGAGGAGAATGAAGTTCAATCCACTGTGCCAACTTGCTCCCAACATCTGTTCAGTTTACACAGGGGCGCTTTCAGAGTTTGGAAGGTTTAGCGCAAACAACCATCATCTTCCAATATTTACTTTATCCTTGGGCTTTCCCACACCTAAACTTCGTTTTCACTGCATGACTTGGGAAGCAGAAAGGCATAAAAATGAAGCTATATTGATGAACGAGATTGGGTTATAACTATGAAAGATTTATGTATACAACCTCTGCAATTCAGAGGGCTCTGAGTCGACATGACAATGTTATAGCCTAAAAGCAGGGGGACACCTTTTTTCTCTGTGAGGAACGCTATTAGGGCTGCTGCCTGAGTATCATAGTTCCTTGTCATTTCCATACGTTTTTCCTTTACATAGCAAGGAAAAATTTCAAATTAAGAGATGAAGGCTCACAGTCCAACATACAGTCAAATCCCACAGAACAGTGTTTTTCATATAATACACATATAGAAAAAAATAAATGCGAACTGAAAGAATAATGTGTTGGAAAAAATACAGAAAAAATTTATTAGAATGTAAAGTATGGAAGCACCCACTGACACTGTAAACAAAATTCCTATGGAAATGCTACTATGAAAATCGGAATTAAAGTATATTTTTAAAAATGACATTGTCAAGACCAAAAAGATGGCTGCCTCTTGAACAAGAGAAGTTGCATTTAATTTGCTTCAAGGAAAAGTAATGTTTTGTGTTGAAACTTGGAAATCTCAGAACCATGGATTTTTCTCATTTATTTTCCATTGTAATGTACTTCAGAGTTTTTCACAAAAAGAATGGATCTAACAGACGACTCAGGCATGCAAAACCAGTACATATTCAATTTTACCAGTTGGTAAAAAATGTTTTTTCTCACCCACAGCTTTGACCAGGTCACCCCCTCCCTGCCAGTGGCCTCGCTATTGTTCACCCTATCAAATGCAGACTCCTTGTCCTTGGCTTCAAAGGCCCCCTCCAGTTTTCCCAGCTTTCATTTTCTCTCCAACCAGTCTGTATTCTTCCAGCCAAGAAACCCTTCATTCAGCTCTTCATTCGCTTCCCCCAATCCTTCATCCTTACTATCTCACCCATGTCCACACTGGCTCAAACCACTTTCCACAGACTGCCTCTCTCCCAAAATGTTATTAAGCCTCAACTTGTTAGGTTAAATGACCAACAGCTTTTGTTTGCCTGTTTTTCTTTTTAAATCTGATGACACTGGCTCTGTACAAAAGAGATTATAAAAGGGACCCGACACCAGTAACACATTTCTTGACTAGGTTAGTCATTCATGTTCAATCTGTTAGACCTATATGAGGCATGGTGCAGAATAAGTAATAAAGCATCTGCATCACATTTAAATGGGGGTGGGGGGCAGAGGGACTCTATTAGATGACTGCTGGCTGTTAGGGATTTCGGTTGCTATGGCTTCGGGGACCACATGAGGGCTGGAAGAAATTGGGAAAGTGAGCCACTAGGTAAGAGAGGAAAGAACAAAGACACAGCGCCATATTGCACCATGAAGGCGATAAACCCGTAACTGCCTGAGGAGGAGGAAGAGAGACAGGATACACAAGGGGGAACTGCGCAGTACAGGAGCACAGTGCCCAAGAAAGAACAAAAACAGACCATGATCCAGCCCTCCAGACAGTACTGCCTTTGGGCATCTGATTGTGCCAAACACCAAAAGGGACGCCAATTGGTGACATAATCGCATCTCATTAGACTTAGTTTCTATAAGTCCATTCCCTTCTCTGCAATAAATGTGGCTATTTGCTTGCTTATTTTGCTGCTCATAATACTCATCCTAATGAGATTCCCTAGCTGAAATGCAAATGGTTGGATTCATTTAGTGTCCCTCAAATTAGTATTATTTTCTTCATTGCCAAAAGCACCTTCATTCATTCTCTCAGTCAAAAACATACTGAGCATCAAGGTTATTCTCTCTAGAGATATCCTAAAATGGTAAGCTTCTGTTTTCTTGACATAGTAAAATACGGAAACTTATTACATCGAGTATACCTATTACATTGTAGAGAAAACAAAATGAAACAGAATGTATAGTGCACTTCACACAATAATTGGCACCTGGCATGCCCCCAATAAAAGGTATTATTATTACTGTTGTTGCTGTTATTGTGATTACTCAGAGGACCTTGTCTTCAGCAGATGACACTTATCACTGTCCCCCATGCAACTTGAGCTAAAAACTGGCAATAACTCATTTTTAAACAAAACAATGTTTATTTATGTGTTTTCATTCTTCCCATAGAGTACTATGAATCACATTTTTTCAGACAATTTTCCTGAGTCCTAGTGCCTCCATTCCAGTCCTCCTGGGTCCAGGGGGCACCAGCCTGTTTCATAATCCGCTGGGGAAAACACATGAGAGAGAGGAAGTATTGAAGGAGAAGGTTTAGTGTTCCTTAGTCTGTGGAATAGTTAAAAGATGAGTCATCAAGCCATTTCCCACAACTCCAGTGGGTCTCAGAAGAGGACAGCTACCAAAACTGCTTTTGCAACCTGCCCTTTCAATGTCCTGAAGTCTTGTCCACTTTCCTCCTTGTCTCCTTCCAGCTTCACATCCACCCTCCATGAACTCATGCACTTTGATTTCAGCCCAGTATCTACACAAATAACTCCCAAGCTCTTGTTCTCCCGGCTCAAACCTCTCTCCTGAGTTTCAGGTACCCAACTGATATAACTAGGAAATTTACAAATCCAAATGGTCCTTCCTTCCAAACTACTCTTCTCCCTACGGTTTCTCCTTTGGACAGCCACCACTTTCTTTCTTTCTTTCTTTCTTTCTTTCTTTCTTTCTTTCTTTCTTTCTTTCTTTCTTTCTTTCTTTCTTTCTTTCTTTCTTTCTTTCTTTCTTTTTTAAAAGATTTTATTTTATTTACTTGACAGAGAGAAACACAGTGAGAGAGGGAACACAAGCAGGGGGAGTGAGAGAGGGAGACGCAGGCATCCGGCCGAGCAGGGAGCCCGATGTGGGGCTCGATCCCAGGTCTCTAGGATCATGACCTGAGCCAAAGGCAGTTGCTTAACCAACTGAGCCATCCAGGCGCTCCCAGCCACCACTTTCTATGAGATTCCCAACCAAACACCTTCTATCTTTTCCTCTCCCCAGTCAATCACCAAATTCTCCAGGGTGTGAGTCCTTCAGAACAAGGACTTGGTTTTCTTTGCTCCTGAATCCCCAGTGCCTGAAACAGTCATAGCCCCAAGCAGGCACTCCACACACAGTTCCTGTATGCGTGAATGACGCGCCTAGTCGCTTTCCTATACCTGCTGAATGAATGGGGTAAAAGCATTTCTTTAAGATGGGTCTCCAGAAAACAAGAATATAAAAATAATCCTCTTCTACTTAAATCTTTTAGTAATTTGTTCTTTTAAACAAGGCTATTAAATCATATAGAACAGTTTTGATTTCCCACAGAACATGATACTATTTGTTTTGTTAGAATGTTCAACTGTTAAGCCTCTGGCTGTCGAGTATCCCAGATAAGCCAGAAGTTTTCTAGTCTTCAGAGTTTATACTCTAAAAATGTGTAAAAATCCTCTATGCAAAAGTTATACTTAGCAGGGAGTCTTCTGAAATCCAAACTGAGAAAATTGGAAACAGCTTAAGAACCCAAAAGAGTAATATTTCATAAAATCCTATGGAGTAAAAAGCCAGATCCTGGGGGGCCACTGGCTGCATGTATTGGGCAACTCAGAAAACATTAACTCTTTCAGACCCTCTACACGTTACTTAGGGGACAGAAGTAACTTGTCAAATGTTCCCCCAAGGGGTGCCTGGGTGGCTCAGTTGGTTAGGTGACTGCCTTCGGCTCAGGTCATGATCCCAGAGACCTGGAATTGAGTCCCACATCGGGCTCCCTGCTCGGCGGGAAGCCTGCTTCTCCTGCTCTCACTCCCCCTGCTTGTGTTCCCTCTCTGGCTGTGTTTCTCTTTGTCAAATAAATAAAATCTTGAAAAAAAAAATGTTCCCCCAAGATTTTTGAGTGAAGACTTTTTTCATATTTCATCAAAAATATCTGTCGTATCCCTTTGAATTGATTTTTAGTAGGACAGGGTTCTAAAGGATAGATGTTGCTTTATGGCTCAAAGAATGTGGTCTTGCATTTTACTTTCTATCAAGTCTCTAGTCAGATCAATTTGCATTGCTTGCTTCATAAAAATAGCAAAAATGTGCTACTGATAACAGAAATAAATAAAAGGTCATTCGTGTCTGCATGAGTATTTGACTTGCAAAATAAGAGACTTCATGAAATAAAAATATTTCAAGGCTTTTATTTTTATCACTACTATTCTATACCAGGCAGATCTGAACATTACAATGTTTTCTTCAATTAGAAGACTGCCAGCAGGCAGACTTATTTTCAGTGCAAAGCCTTGACCTAAATGAAGCCATACTTTTCTGACATCTTGTCTGAGGAGATGGAAAGCAAAACTCCAAACTTCTTACTCTGTCAATATCAACACTTCTAAACCAAAGAGCCACTTTTTTGTCCTGTGTTGAGATTCTTTGAACTACTGACCATGAAAGGAAAAATACGAACATTCTCATGAAGAAGAAAAGAGAGAGAAGGCAAGTGGGGTGTGTGCAGGTAACCACTGCTATCGAAACACAAATTAGAAGGTTAATGAGCAGTATTTGCTTTATATATATTAATCATGTGCTATATACATATGTACATGTAGAAATGTCCTTATGCAACATGTAACTTTTGCATGGAATAAGTCCCTCCCATCTTTTGCGGGAGTAATATCATAGGTTTAATCTTTAATCTCTTCTTTTTTTTTTAGATTTTATTTATTCATTTGACAGAAAGAAACACGGCTAGAGAGGGAACACAAGCAGGGAGAGTGAGAGAGGGAGAAGCAGGCTTCCCACCGAGCAGGAAGCCCAATGTGGGGCTTGATCCCAGGACCCTGGAATCATGACCTGAGCTGAAGGCAGATGCTTAATGACTGAGCCACCCAGGTGCCCCTCTTTAATCTCTTCTAATTAAGTGCTTCCAGTGAACAACATTTAATAAGTAGTCTTTGCACACAGAAATCACCACTTTGAGCTAATTTTGAATGTTATTAAGTTAAAAGTGCACAGAAATCCTCTTTTCTCCTTTCAGTATGTGTGTGCTATATTTACAACAGTGATGTACTAAATCTGTGAGCTCCAACAGGCCCAGATTCAAATGGGTTCAAATCACAGCCTGCCCACTCTTACCTCTAGAATATTGATCAAATGGCACGACCTCTCTGAGCATCAACTCTCTCATCTACAAAATGGGAAGGGCCTCAGCCAGTTTAGGCTGTAACAACAATACCACAGACAGAGTGGTAACACAGAACATTCATTTCTCATAGTCCTGGAGGCTGGAAGTTCTAAGTCAGTGTGCCAGCATGGTCCAATTCTTACTGAGGACTCTCTTCCTGGTTATGTCCTTACATGGCCTTCCTTGGTATATGCCATAGAGAGGGACCAAGCTCTAGTCTCTTTCCTTCTAAGATTCTAATTCTACCATTGGGCTCACCCTTATAACTTCATGGAAATCCAGTTATATCCTAAAGGCTCTATGTTCTATACCATTCCACTAGGAATTAGAGTTCCAACATATGAATTCTGGGGAGGGGGCACAATATGTAGTCCCAAGTAGAAAGAATGGCCATAATACTCAAAGAGCGTCCATGAGCAATAAACAAGATAATAACTTTGAATGTTTAGTATGACATTTGGTATATAAGAAATGCTAAGCAAGAATTATATATTATTATCATCATCATATTATAATGAAATTCTATTATTAAAACTATCATTTGGATTGAAAAGTTCAGCTACTCTTTCCTCTATTTTTTTCTTTTTCAATTTTGTAATTGTTCAAATTCAATTGTACAAATTCAAATTTGTAACTGGTAATTAACCATATTTACCAGAGAGGAAGCTTAAATGAAAAGTAATTGATCTTCCCTTCTACAAATTTCTAACCAATATACTGTTTCCACAGACTAGCCCCTCCAGCCTCTAACACATAGCTACCCCATCTTCACAATTACTCAACACTTTTCTGTTCTTAATATTTATACCATGTATTAATGAATCACTTGCATATGTGCATATGAGTTTCTGTCACTTGCGATTCCGTTTTATTCTTTATGTGTCTATTTTCAACTTTAGATTATCACTAAAAGAGTAGAACCAGGATAATAACCAGGTCTGCTGGATTCTACAATAGTCATCTTCTAAGATTAGAATATGCTTCCCTAGGCAGAAGCAAAGAATTTCCAAGGGTACACAAAGGCAGAGATAGTTTTAAAGGAATCAGTGTCCACATGCTTGAATCCCTCTTTTCCATAATTACCCTACTTAAGGACACATACTAGGGTGGAGTCATCAGTTTTCCCTTCCCCACCCCCTCTTTCATGATGTCCCTTTCTTTATTGATGAAAGAAAGACATGCCTCTAATCCATTCCAAACTTACTCTGGTGTACACTCTTGGGGTGCAAAATATCTGAGGTTCCAAACATGCAGACATTGAAAAATACCTTCAGTTTAGCCACCTTTCATTCCCACTTTCCAAATGTCAGAGAATATATTGTTCCTAAGAGAAACCCCTTGAAGGGCAAAGTCAAAAGAGCACAGGTAAGAAACACGAAGGAGAGGGCATTCATTTCATCCCAGCAACAAACTCTGTCCAAGCATTGGATTTTGTCCTCCTAAATATATAGACTAAAGTTAGAAGAGAAAAGTGAGATTCTAAGCTACCAGCTCCAGTTAAGATGGCAGAAGATTAATCCACCTTATGTCCCCCTTTGGTTATAGCCAAAAATCACAGACTATCTCTGGTATCTGAAAAGTAAAGGAAAGTAGGCAGCTTAGGAAGAGAAATCAAGACTTGAAAATGAGGACTACAAATATTAAATCATTATATTGTTCACCTGAAACTAATATAATGTTAAGTATCAATTATATCTCATTAAAAAAAATAAGGACTATAAGGACTACTTAGAAAGTGAGTTTTCTGGTGTTTTTCTTTTTCCACTCATATTTTCCAACATAGAGTCTGGGCAGAGAAATTATGGGACTGTGCAGCAGGCATGCCCAACAGAAGCTCTCTCCCTGGTCAGAAGAGTGGGAGGAAGGGACCCTGTAAAACAAAGAGTGTGCAGGAAATGCCCCCCAGTTGTTTCCCTGAGCCTCCTCTGGAGATGAGTCCCAGTCCTAAAGCTGCACTCACGCCATAATGGGAGTAGAAGTGGCCTGGGCTGCCTGTTTGCCCTGGAGGAGGATATAAGTAAGAGGATGCTTAAATGACAGTGTTTTGGACAAAGGACTGGGAAGAAGAGTTCCTGGGAGTCAGACAGTTTTGGGGAGATTACAGAAAGAAGGGAGCTTAAGAAGAAGATCTGTAGAACTGTGCATGAAGTCCTGGGTTTTTCCACCAGAGATGCATGCATGCAATGACTTTCAGAACTGAACTACAATGCAGTCCATGGCCCCAATACCATACTGGTCCCAAGGAGGCACACATGTGTGGAGGATCCAAATAATGCAACAAAGTCTTTGAAAAGTAAAATGACATTGGCTCTAAAGCCCACAGAATGTACAATGGGACTTGTGACCTGAACCTAACTGGGTCAACTGACAATAAAAAGAAACAAGCACACAAACAGAGATCAACTTTCTTTGGATATTTTTAACAGGACCCAGAATCTTATAATATATTCAAAATACCCAGGATGTAATCCAAAATTAGTTGGCATACAGAAAAGAAGGACACTTTCAGCAGCCTCCAAGTGAAAAGATAATCAATAGACACCATTCTTGAGAAGACCTAGATACTGGAATTATTTGACAAAAACTTTACAGCAGCTATTATACCCATGCTTCTTGAAGTGAGGGTCAACAAATTTGAAATGAGTGCAAGGATAGACGTTCTCAGAAGAGAAATAGCAGCTATAAGAAAAAATTAAATGGAAATTTTAGAATTGAAAAACAAGATTTTTTAAAAGCTACTGAATGGCAAAATAAAGATGATAATGGAAAGAATCTATGAGCTTGAATGTAGATTAATAGAAATTACTCAACTTGAACAATGGAGAAAAAAAAGATTGAAAAAAATGAACATAACTTCAGGGACCTGTTAGATACTGAAAAAGGTCTAATGCTGATGTCATTAAAGTGCAAGAAAGAAGAATTAGACTTGTACAAAAAATTTGTTGAAAAAGTAATGCCTGAAACTCTTGAAATCTAATGAAAGCTATAAATTTAGACTTGAGCTCAGCAAAACCCAAACAGGAATAATGCAGAGAAAATCATACATACACACATAATATTCAAATAAATAGGTTTCCTCTGGGATTACAAGGGTAGTTCAACATTCCAAAAGTAATAAATGGTGATACCTGGGTAGGATAGTCAGTGAAGTGGCTGACTCTTGCTTTTGGCTCATGTTGTAATCTCAGGGTTGTGAGATGAGGCCCACATCATGCTCCACACACAGTGGAGTCAGCTTGAGATTCTCTCTCCCTCTGCCCTTCATGCTTGTGTATGCACTCTCTCTCTCTCTCAAACAAATAAATCTTTTAAAAATATGATAAATGTAATCTGTATATTAACAAGCTAAAGAAAAATCACACAATAATGCCAACATATGGGGAAAACTATTTCATAGGATTCAACAGTTTTCATAACAGAAACCCTCAAGAAACAAGGAAGACATATTTAGTTTAAGGAATCACCCAGTCAGGTCAGTCCTGCCAAAGATACACTCTACCTTTCTTAAAGTCAGTGGTGGCATATAACATAACTAATCACAGGATTGACCAACTCATCCTATGACTTTCACACCCACATTCAAAAATAGGGAGTTATGGGGTGCCTGGGTGGCTTAGTTGGTTAAGCAACTGCCTTCAGCTCAGATTATGATCCTGGAGTTCCAGGATCGAGTCCCACATCAGGCTCCCAGCTCTGCGGGAAGTCTGCTTCTCCCTCTGACCTTTTCTCCTCTCATATTCTCTCTCTCTCTCTCTCAAATAAATAAAATCTTTAAAAAAATAGGGAGATTATACACCAGAAGACTGGAATCTTGGGGACCATTTCAGAATTCTGTTTACCATAATAAGCAATGAACAATATGAAATGACCATTGTAAAAGCAGTACCTTTTATGATAGCCCTAAAAATAGCTAACAAAATATGTGCAAGATCTATAATGAAAATTATAAAATAATGATAAAAGAACCATGGCAGACCTAATAAATAGAGAGATAAACTAAGTTTATGGCTTGAAAGATTATGTTTGAAGATATCAAATCGATTTCTTCCTAAATTTATCTAGAGCTTTCAACACAATTCAATTCTAATTGAAATCTTTGCAAGATTTTTTGACAAGCTGACTCAAAACTTATATAGAAAGGCAAAGTACTAGAATAGAGATGGAAAAATAAATTTTGAGCAAGAACACGGTTGAAAAACTCATACTACCAGATATTAAGATTTAATATAAAGCTATAATAACCAAGATAGAGTGGTTTTGGTTCAGCGATAGACAAGAAAGCCAACAGAACAGAATAAAGAGTCCAGAAATAGACCCACAGAAATTTGGTCAATTATTTTTTTTTTAAGTTGCAAAAGCAATCTAATCTTTTCAATGAACTGTCCTAGGAAAATTGGACATCCATGTGTGAAAAGAAAAAAGTACTACTTGACCTATATTTCACACATTCTACAAAAATTAACTCACTATAGATCATAGTACAATGAAAATGAGAAAAGTCTTGGGAGACACTATAGGAGAAAATCTGTGTGCATGTGAATAAGGCAGAATCCTTACAGGACAAAAAAGCATGTTTCATACAAGACAAAATTAGTAAGTTAGACTTCATCAAAATTAAAAACATTTGCTCCATGAGAGACAATGTGAAGAAAATAATAAGACAAGGTACAGACTGGGAGAAAATATTTCCAAATCACATATTTCACAAAGGACTTATACCTGGAATATGCAAAGGAAACTCAAAACTCAACAGTAAAAAATCACATAAACTAAGGGAAAAGAAGGAGCAAAAGATATGAATAGACACTTCACCAGAGTATATATATTGATGGGAAGTATGTTAAAAAAAAACTCATCATTAATCATTAGGGAAATGTAGATTAAAACCACTATGAGATACTTCTATATACCTGTTGGAATGCCTGAGACAAATACAACGACAAAATTCAACTTAACAATACCAAGTATTGATGAACTTGTGGAGCAACTGGAATTCATATGTATTGTTGAAGAGAAAGTAAAGTAACAGTCTTTCTGGAAGTTTCTGATAAAATAATACATACATTTACCAATTTAGGTATATATCCTAGAGAAATTTGCTTACAAAAACTAATCAAGTATAATCAAATGTTCGGCAATAATTTTCATAACTGCCCAAAACTAGAAACAAAAAGTGTCCTTCAACCAATGAATAACGTTAGGGTACATCCACATAATGGAATACTATTAAAAAGTAAAAAGAAAAAAACATTGATATATGTAAAAACATGAATCTCAGAAGCATTATGCTAAGTGAAAGAAGTCAGTCTCAAAAGATAATAAAGCATAGGATTCTATTTTATATGATATAGTGGGGAAAGCATGACTGTAGGTTTGGAAAGCAGATCAGTGGTTTCTAGAGGTTTGGGGTTGGGATGTAGGTTTGACTACAAAGGAAAAAATGAGGACATATATGGGGTGATAGATTGTTTTATCTTGATTGTGTTGGTGGTTACACAAATATATGCATGTGCTAAAACTCACAGAACTATACACAAGGGAAAAAAAGTAAATTTTATTATATAACCTAGGAAGTAAAAAATAAATAGCAGTAAGAGTCTTATCATGGGAACACATATTAACACACTAATATAAACTTAAAAATAAAAAATAAAGTCAGTATCTTTCTGTTGGAAACTAACTCTAATTTGACCAATTAGTTTACCATTGCAAAGTGACTTTATCAATTAGATAAATTATCTATAAATTGAAGGAATCAAATTAATAAGCACCAAAGTTTTGATATATATTGAAAGCACACAACAATATGATTAGCTTTTTATCAAAAATATTGTGTTAGCAAAAATTAATTGAGTTTAACCATATTTGTTTTCCAGATTCTCTCAGAGGATATAGGATTAAATAAAGTACTTATTTAATAAATAAAGTGAAAAAGATCATACGTAGAATTTGATATATCCTGGCAAATGTCTAGGAAATTAAGACCATGCTGACTTTAATAACTGATTGGCAAACTGACGTGCAAGTACAGTGCTTTCCACCTCTGTGTTTTCAAAAATGGAAGGAGAATCTGATCAAGTTGTCATCTAATCATTAGGAATACTTCTTAATGGAAGGTTATTATAATGTAAATTTTTCCATTATATGGGAAGTTTAAATGAATGCCATTATTATAATAAAACTCCTTCTATCCCCTGTACTTTATTATGTGAAAAAGTTTCAAAGCACAACCATCTAGAAGAAAAAAATATAGGAATGGAATTGACTGCAAATGCTGTTACATTGCACACAAACCGTTTTAAAAGAAAGCCAACCATCCCTCTAACACATCAAGAGATAAATCTCTAGCAAATGTCACACTTAAGTTCAGTAATTATAAAAACTTTTAATAGATTAAAATCATAATTTTATGAGAAATTAATCAAAAAAGAAATTGTTGGCAGTCAGAGTCTCATGACTGAGGGAAAATGTTTCCAAGTAATAATGTCCATTTTTATACATGGTTTCATTCTAGAGATGTATGGTAGGGCGATAAAAATAATTCTCAGTATTAGGGGTGTCTGGGTGGCTCAGTTGGTTAAGCGACTGCCTTCGGCTCAGGTCATTATCCTAGAGTCCCGGGACTGAGCTCCATATCGGGCTCCCTGCTTTGTGGGAAGCCTGTTTCTCCCTCTCTCACTCCCCCTGCTTGTGTTCCCCTTCTAGCTATGTTTCTCTCTGTCAAATAAATAAAAAAAATCTTTAAAAAAAGTAATTCTCAGTATTAAAAGAGGTTATACCAGAAAGAAATTCTGTGGGAGAAGGGGAATGGAAATAAGAGTTCAGGGATAAAGAAAAGCAATGTAATATCTGCTGACTGTAAAAGAAGAGCTTGTAGGTGCACCTGGGTGGCTCAGTTGGTTAAGACAACTCTTGATAATGGGCTCAAGCCATGACCTCAGGGTCCTGGGGTCAAACCCTGCATTGGGTTCTCCACTGACTCAGCGGGGAGTCTGCTTCTCTCCCTCTCCCTCTGCTCCTCCTCCCTCCCCATACACAGCTAACTCCTCTCTCTCTCTCTCTCTCTCTCTCTCTCTCTCTCAAAATAAATACATATATTTTTAAAGGGGTGCCTGGGTGGCTCAGTCAGTTCAGTGTCTGCCTTTGGCTCAGATCATGATCCTGGGGTGTGGTGCTCTCTGCTCAGTGGGGAGCCTACTTCTCCCTCTGCCTCTGCCCCTCTCCCTGCTCCTGGAAGGAAGGAAGGAAGGAAAGAAGGGAGAGACAGAGAGAAAGAGAGAGAGAGAGAAAGAAAGAAAAGAATTTTTGAATGGTTGATGAGAGTCACCTCATTATGATATTTAAATTCCTTTGGACACATTTTAAAAAGTAATATAATAGTTTCATTTTAAAATACTAATTATAATATCCTTTAAATTATACTCTTTGCCAATTACATTTATGATCTGAAATTTTTAGATATTAACTTAAAATTCTGCAAGGAGTGCATTATTTTTCAAAATCCTTTTAGAGTTACACAGGCCAAAATATTTAGAAGACCTCAGCTCTAAAAAGCAGTTACACTGTCTCCTCGATAACAATCCAACTCATTTTGTTTAAATGGGTGCGGGGCTTTAGACACAAAATAAATGTATGGATTGAACAGATGAAAATGAAGAAGGTGATTACTTTCCAATTGCTGAGCTCAATGGAATTGAAGTTATGAAGATCAAAGTTCTATTTGGCATAATGATGTAATTTCAAAAGATATTCACAGATTTTGATGTGATGATGATGAATCACACATTAGTTTCTGTAGGCGGCCTAGAGTTTGGAGTTCAGACACTTGGATGCCTGAATTACTAGGCAATTACTACATCATTCTAGTTCAATTTCAAGGATAATGGATTGAGCTTAAGAAACTGTATCCACCAAAAAGTTCCCATAAAGAGTATCCCTTTTTGGGAAGTTTTGGAGACAAATACAAAACTTAAAACTAAGCTAATATTTCAATTACATGAAGGAAAAAAAACAGCAATTTCTTTCAACTATCTGGTTCTGTAAAGATGAATCTGTTATGATTAAATCCGGGGGTATAAAGCTGCATTTGGAATTAAAATAAATAATGTTTTGAACTGTTCAGGGTGTGACTGATCAGCACGCCTGCTTCAGTATCAAACTGATTATTGACTAAAAAAGGCTTAGTGGTACAAAAAAGTCTGAAAAGAATTAGACTTTCATTTTGTAGCTAAAAATTGCCGCATTTATTCATAATTTGTAAGGATCCACATATATATTTCTGATTATGCACAATATTGAACAAAATGCGGATGCCCTTGGTCCCCAGCCACCAGACCAAAAAAAATTCTGCAAGAAACACACGGATCAATCTAAGATTTTGGGCTTCTGAGTTTTCAATCTCTATGCCATGTAACTAACCTGTAAAGAGAGCAAGAAGAATGACTGCAGAGAGGAAAAGGAAACTTATTTCTGTTTGGGGAACTGCTATGCCATCTCAAGCAAAGCAATATTTGGCAGAGAATAGAAACCTAATCTCAAATGATCTAACAACAAAAATTACCGGGCCCAATGGGAACAAGTAGTATTTAGGCTCAACAAGAAATCTATTTTGCTTGGCACTGCTTATTTTTACTGGGTATATGGCATACGGAAATCAAGACAGGACTGTGTTTCTTACAGAAAAACAGTAGAAATCACAAAATGAGCATTTCTTATGGTTCATGGATTCAAAGAAGTTGTTAGGGATTTTAAATGATTTTTTAAAAAAAACCTTCAAGCTTCAATTTTTAGCAATATAATTAAAGTATCAGACAAGTTGATCATAAAGTTTCTTTTTTAAATTTACTTATTTTATTTAATTTAGTATTCTTATTTTTGAGACAGAGGTGGGTGGGGGAAGCAGGGGGAGAGGAAGAGAATCTCAAGCAGCCTTCACGCCCAGCTGGAGCATGATGGAGGGCTTGATCTCATGACGTCGAGATCACGACCCAAGCCAAAAATTAAGAGTCGGGTGCTTAACCAATGTGTGCCACCCAAGCACCCCTGATAATGAAATTTATTAAGAATTTTTCCATTGTCCTTAACTTTCTTACTACCCAAATAACAAGGATAATGATAGCTGTTACTGGTAGAGCTTCTCTTCCTTACTTTGTCTTTGGCCACTCTCCCTCACGTGCCCTATGTTACAGCCCAAGAGACAGGTGCTTAAGAAAACAGAGGCAATATGTGGGAGAAGAGCATGGTAGCAGATGGAACAGAACAGCTGGAACTTAGAAAACTAAAAAGAAAATACTAAGAGAGAAGTCAGTGGGTAAAGAGAGCCAGTTAACGTAGGGACAGATGTCTACATTGCACAAGTCCAAGAAGCCCTAGTTATATTGAATTCTGTGGGATTGAGGCTTCCCTGGAGTTGTATACTGCAACAATACTCATGAATGGTCCTGAAGGTTGCAAGGATAGCGGGTCTTATATTGAGGGAGATGAGAAACTTAAAAAAAACTTGGAGAGTAGCAATGTGAACATTTAAAGGACCAATAGCATGTAAGTAGCAAAAGGGAATATTTTTCTTCTGTGTGGAAAATAGCATACAGGCACATAGGAAAGCAGCAAAGAAGCTAATAAGGAGCTGGAGGATAAATCCAGGAATGAGTTGAAGTGGCTTGGACCAAGCAGTGGTTACAGAAGTGGGAAGCACTGATTGTATTATGCATATATTTACAGAGCCAGAGTGTAATTTGCTGACAGATCAGATATGGTATAGGAGAGAAAAAGAGCCAAGGATGACCTAAAATTTTTGGTTGGAGCAACCAGAAGAATGAAGTTATTATTTACTAAGAAAGGGAAAGCTGGGAGAGGATGTGGGGGCAATATCAGATCAGTTTAGTACATGTTCTGTTTGATATGCCTTTCAGACACTCGAGTGGAAATAAATAAAATGCAGTGTGTGTGTGTGTGTGTGTGTGTGTGTGTGTGTGAGAGAGAGAGAGAGAGAGAAACAGAGAGAGAGAGAGAGAGAGAAACAGAGAGAGAGAGAGAGAGAGAGAGAGAGAGAGAGAGAGAGAGAGAGAGAGAGAGAGAAGAGAGAAAAATATGCATTCAGTTTCAAAGTTCAGAGAAGAGTCAGGTTCGAGGCCCACGCTGGTACTTGTCAGTGCATGGAGTTATTTAAGGCCACAAGTCTGAATAGCCCAAATCAGATCACTGAGACAGGCAAGATCCAAAGACTAAGCCCTGAGGTACTTTAGTATTTAGAAGTGATAGAAATGAGAAAACACCAAAGGAGGCTGAAAATAAGTGGCTTCTTCCTCAAAGCCAAGGGAAGAGAGCTTATCAGGGATGAGGGCATAATTAATGGTGGCAAATGCTGCAGGAAGTCAAGTCAGAGGGGGAACACAAACTTCTCATGGGATTTAGCAAACTGAATGAAAATCCCCAGAGACTGGGGAAAAAGTAGCTTTGCTTGAGAGGTGGAAGCGAGGACACTGGAATATGGGCTAAAGTTGGGAGAAGTAGAATACAATTTGACGTGAAGTATAGATTTAAGAGTCATCAGTACTTACATGGCCAGAAGCAAGAGATTTCCTAGAGAAAATGTATAGAATGCTGAGGAAAGAGGATTGAGACTAGGATCCTAGGGTCCACAGAAGAAAAGGAAAGAGATTGGCTGATGTTGTGGGAAGCAGACCAGAGTACTGTTCTAGAAACCAAAGGCAAAGAGAGTGCTACAGATGAACATTCAACAAGGACAAAAGCCTTCTGTCAAAGGGCACAGACAAATTTGTACTTCCTTTTCCACTCTCCCGTCTCTATCCTCAGAGGATGTAGTACTTATGGACTATAGTAGATACTACCAGTTTCAAAGGCTAAAGAAAGTAAGTGCACACCCCAGCTACCTCACCCCTCTAGTGGAGTAATTCTGAACCATACGTTGTACACTATTTCCAGATTTTTCCCAAAAGATTAAGCTCCAGTTGCCCACTACCGTAGCTGGTTTAATAATGCATCTCTGTTGGCCATCTTCCCATCTCTGAATTATCCCTCCACGCCCACTGTCCCATGCCTCTCCTAAATATACCATTTATGCTCAAACCCTTGTCTCAGGCTCTGCCTCTGTGCTTAGATGTTCATCTTTCCACTGGCCTATGAGTTCTTTGGAAGGTACGCATGTCATCTTTCCTTTTCCGGTTCCTGGTAAACTGCCTGGTACATAGAATATGCTTCTAAGTGTCTGTTGAATTGAAGCATTCACATTTATATAGTGTGTTATGGTTTCCAAAATTCTTTCAAATACATTATCTCACTTAGCCCATAAAACAGTTCTACCACCCAGGCATTATTTTTCCTATTAAAAAGGTGAGGAAAGGGTGTAAAGGGGTTTAAGAAACTTGCTCAAGTCCATACAATTAAGAAGTAGACTAGTCAGGGCTTGAATACAAGTCTTTAGATCTAAGTTTGGTCTTCTTAAGAAGAAGCATCCACACATGGAAAAAAGAAAATGATTCCATGGTTTTAAGAAGAAGCATCCACACATGGAAAAAAGAAAATGATTCCATGGTTTTAAATTTTTAAATAATTTATAATGTAAATGTTGGAAATTTTGAAGTTCTAGAAAAATCGCATTTTACTTGACTCTTCATTGTAATGAAAATTCCATGGCTAGCTTTTGTAACTTCATGATGCTATCTATGATCATCTAGCTCTGACAAAACACTAAGCACCTCAAAGAAATAGTCTTGTGTTACCTCTCCCAAATGAATCCACAACCCAATAGCAGAAATTCAGAGTACGTGTTTTACCAAGATCCCAAAACTACCATTTTTTTTGCTGCTACTGTGCTGAAATAGTTGCTCTCAGCAACCAGAGCTGGAAAGGCAAATAAGATACTAGGAAAAGGAAAAGGACAAGGAAAAAATAAATAGCCGAAGTTCTTACATAGCAGGGGAGATCTCTTTAGACCTACAAAAATACCATTTAAAAACAACTTTTCATATATGATCACAGAGAAGGTAAAATAAAGGTTTAGTGAGAAAGCTCAGAGTGATTGATGGGCTCTGACCTTTTGCTCCTGAGTTCTCACAACTCAACTATGGAAACACACAGAAATGTTTATTTTAAAACCTGTGAATAACAGTTCCCACAGTGTTATCACTATAGCACATTATTTACTTTACAGGATCTAGCATCAATATAAGATAGAAAGGAGAAGACAACTGTGCATCTTTCTACATGACAACAAAATCTCTGCAGAGTTTTGACTGATCTAAAAGATGCTAACAGAAGAAGTAAATTCACAGAGCTCTGCATTGGGGAAAGCAGCTGTTACAAGTCATGCATTTTGGTTCCATTCAGTCTGAAGAGACATTTTGAAAGCTCTTGTGAGTAGGGGGCTGTAAGAGAGGGTAACACTCAAGGATTAATATTGAACACCAGGATGATCCCACAATGGTGGACTATTAAGTAGACGCTTCAGCCTAAGGGGTTAGATTTTTTTTTAAAGGATTTTATTCATTTGACAGAGAGAGACACAGCGAGAGAGGGAACACAAGAAGAGGGAGTGAGAGAGGGAGAAGCAGGCTTCCCGCCAAGCAGGAAGCCCGATGTGGGGCTCTGATTCCGGGTCTCCGGGAACATGACCTGAGCCGAAAGCAGTCGCTTAACCAACTGAGCCACCCAGGCGCCCCAAGGGGCTAGATTTAAAATAATCCTGAAACAATCTCCCTGACCCTTAGTTTCCTAATTAATTAAATAAAGATGATAATACCTCAGAGATTTACTCTGGAAGCAAGAGAGCTAACAGCTGTGAAAGCACCTTGGAAGGGAGGATGGGGTCCATAATGTAAAGAGGGAAAATACTATTTTCTTGGGACAGATGATTCACAAGTGGGAAGAAAAACCCTAAAATGGGAGTCAGCTTTTAATGGCCTTTCATTTCATGCGCTAAATAGGAGCCTGATACCCCACACAAGTTCACTGTGCTGAGTACCTACAGAACACCATCTCCCTTCTTCTTTGCCAGGTGGGACCTTTCCAATATTCAGAATTCCTTTATGCAGTTGACTCCACTTTACTCCATTGACATTTAACCTGTAACCCTTCACAGTTCCTGTGTGATAGCATGTTTAAATGTAGTCAATAATATTTTTTTCACACTGGTTCTCACATAAGTGTGGATTGGGGGAGGTTTAACACTCTTTAAATGTATGAAGCATGGTAATTACTGTTAATATTACTATTATAAAATATTTTGCAAAACATAAAGCCTTAGACTAGGGTTTCTCAAAAGCAGCACTATTGATATTTTGAGGCACATGGCTCTTTTGTTGTGAGGAGTTGTTCTGTGCATTGTAGGATGTTACATAGCATATCTGGTCTCCACCCACTTGATGCTAGTATCAACTCCTTTTGTGAGTAGAAATGTAACAACCAAAATGTCTGTAGAAATTGTCAGATGTTCCCAGGTTGGGGCTCTAAAATGACTCCTGGTTGAGAACTACTGCACTAGATGAGTATAAACTAATATGATTATCATGATTACTTTTATTTTTAGATTACCTGGGATGATGCTCAGAATAGAATAGGTACTCAATTGATATTTACCAAATAAATTAAAAAATGAGAAAAGCACTTAATCAGGTATATTTATAAGTGGCCTTATAGCATAAACTCTTATATGATTAAGACTATTATATAATAAACATTTCTCTAGTTGGTACACATATTCTTAGCACACAAACATATTTTTAGTAACTGTGTGTATGCTAGAAATGATATTCTTATGCTTATACAAAGATATTATCTAACAATAACTCTTTCCCTAACACATGAACTATGAACATATCTATGATTGTTAGCAATCTGTTTATCCATTAAGCATGAGACAAAACAACTATTTTAAATTCTAGGAAAATACTGCATCGAACGCCTTTTATCAGTTATTTTCAGAGAATTAATTATACATGGAGAAAATATTACAGCCAAAAATTTTAAGAAGACTATGACAAGGAGAGGATCTCAGATCCTCTTAGCAAACTCCTGTCTCTTTAAATGTATATTTTTAGATACAAATATTCCATCAAACTTCCAAGGTGTTTTTCAAGTTCAGAAACTGTAATATTGTCTGATACTTGGAGAACTTATATTAATTGGCATTTCAGTTTGAGCCATTAAATAATACTGATAATCTTATTTTGATTTTCAACAATTCAAACTTTTTGGCCATCGATGTTAAAGAATACTGACAATGTTTTGATTTCTAAATTTCCTCTATGGATTCTTAAATCCTGTATTTTGGTACCAAAATACGACATTTTCCAAATGACCTTTAATAAAGACAACTAATAAAGTATTCTTATCAAAACAGGGGCCAAGTTAGCTGAAAAAGAAAAGACATAGGGATTTCTTTTTCAGATGTACTAACTTATCATTCTAATGGTTTACTGCTATGTACTCTCTTTCAGATGGAATCCTAATTTAACAGCAGATCTTCCCTAAACATTGTGTTAAAAAAAAAATAAAACAACTTTCCACTCCTGGCTTAAATGTAATAACTTGCAGCAGGTTGATGCTCTCATCAAGTAAAACTAGAAAAGCCAAATAAAACAGAAGAAACATCTGTATAAAGGCATCTGATAGTTCTCAAGACAATTAAGATGTGAACAGCCAAGATCCTGGAGAGAAGATAACGATAGAACAAAGAATATACATTCTGTGGATGTTTTTTCCCTTGTGGAACTTGCCAATTCTTGACATGGTGCTAAAAACTCAGAATCTGGATATGGGGCCACTGCAAAGATGTGAAGATATCAGTAGAACTTTTGGCAATCCCACAGGCATAGAGAGACAAAGGTCAGAATTTTGGTGCTGCCAAAGGAGTGGATGTTAATGGGGCCAAGTGTGTGGTCAGAAAGGAGACACAGACAAGTAGACCTCGCACTTGGAAGAATTTTCTCTTGAGGCATTTTCCACAAAGAGCAAGAGGCTAAAGAGCTATGCAAGACACCTCTGCAAAATAAAATGGAAATTCCAGCGATCTTATTGTTCTGAAAAGAAAAAAAAATAGAATTTGGGACTGCCCAAGGAGAGAGAGAATGCAGCAAATATCTCAGTTTCTCATTTGGGACCACTGGAGAGGTGCACCCTCAGAGTCCAGACAAACCAGAGGTAGATGGAGCCTTAAGGAAACAACAAAATCAGCTCAGTCTCTATGGGATCAAGGTGATCTGTTCCCACTATGTGTCCATTCATTAAGAAAGGATTTGGCACCTCAACTGTCAACCAACTGCCTTTCGCTCCTTCAGCTTTTGCTCCTACTGCAGAGAGCTGCCTCACCCAAAGGCACACCCTTCTCACCTAAAGACCACACCAATGACTAACTGAGATGGGGATGTAAAGCACCAGCTTATTGGCCCAACATGGAATACCTTTCTCAGACCAAATACTCCAGAGCTCTGCATGGATTTAGTAGACTTAGATGCACCTAGAGCAAATTTCAATTTCTTCTTCTGCTTAATCTTGTTTTCTCTCCATCCTTTATACAAGTCTGATGTCAAATAAATACCCTGTACAATAAACTCTATCTCAGTGACTACTTCTGAAAAACTCAATTTGTGACAGTCCCAGGAGTGATCACCAAGAGAGCATGTTGTAAGATTGGATTGTTGATCTGAATTATTCCCTACTGTGAAAGTGCCATCATTCCTGAAAGGTAGGGCAGACATTCCCTGGCACAATGGGGCAGTAAATTATTAGGTACAATACTGTAAATTGTACAATAATGTACCAATGGAAAGGAATGCACTGAGTAGGGTTTGAGAAGTGCAATAATAGTAGTAATGAGGAGGAGGAGGAAGAGGAGGAGAAGAAAAAGAAGAAGGAGGAGGAGGAGGAGGAGGAAAAGGAAGAGGACAAGAGGAAGGAGGAGGAGGAAGAAGGTATAAGGACAATGGATTTGATGCCTTACTGGTAAGCATCAATGATCTAGAAAACAGTAACTCAAAGCTACAGGTAATTGTAACTCATGGGTGAAAGACAAAAAGCCTCTCTGGTAGCTTAGAAAGAGGCTCTTACATACTGTAGCAGGAAAGTCTAGAAAACTGAGGGCCAGGCCCAAGAATTAACCATCAGAATGCTCAAGCTCTATTGAAGGCTAAACAGCTAATCAAAGCAGGTCTTTTATGTCAATGTAAAGCTGTATTTAGAGGAGAAAGAAGGGGAAGAAGAAAGAAAGAAAAGAAAAGAAAGAAAAGAAAAGAAAAGAAAAGGAAAGGAAAGGAAAGGAAAGGAAAAGAAAAGAAAAGAAAAGAAAAGAAAAGAAAAGAAAAGAAAAGAAAAGAAAAGAAAAGAAAAGAAAAGGAGGGAGGGAGAAAAAAAGAAAGAAAATGTTGACACTTAGGATAAAGACATCTGGAAGCATCCCTCAGTCTCTCACCTCTAGCTGACACTGAGGCTCTACCTAAGCAAGAATTGAAGGTTAAGGCAAAGCTGTAAATTTTCAGAGTGTTTAAGTCCTACCCATGGAAACAAACACACTGAACCCACTGAAAAATGTGGGAGACTTACTGGTTCAAGACATTTAAGGAAATATCTGTCCAATCACTAACTGACCACTGAACTGCTATCTGAGCAAAATTTTCAGTGGTTAGACATGACAACACAAACTTTACAATATAGACTTTGCTCAGGGAAATCACAAAACAATAAATTGCAACAATAAATGCAACACCAAATGGAAATAACAAATCCTGAGAAGAGGCAAAATTGGATTTGTAGATTTGTACATTATATTACCTAAAATATCCAATTTTCAACAATAAGAAAAACAACAAAAATATGACGAGCAAAAAGACAGGAAAGTATAACCTATATGTAACGAAAAAAAACAGCCAATGGACACTGTTCCTGATGAAGCTCAGACACTGGACTTAGTAGAAAAAGAGTTTACATTAGCTATTTTAAATACATTCAAATAATTTTTAAAAATCCATTTTGAAAGAACTAAAGTTCTAAAGTCATGTCCCAACAAATAGAGAATATTAATAAAAAGATATAAATTAGTTTTTTCTTAAAAAAAAAAAACAAATAGAAATTCAGCAGTTGAATTTGAATGGTTGAGCAAGCAGTTGAACAAATAAAATGAAACTTCACCAGGGATGCTTAACAGCTTATTTAAGAAAGTAGAAGAAAGAATCAACAAACTTAAAGATAAATAAATTGATATTATTCAGTCTAAGGAACACAGAGGAAAAAAATCAAGAAAAATAACAGTTTCTTTAAAAAAAATTTTTTTAAGATTTTGTTTGTTTATTTATTTGAAGGGGGGTGGAGGAGCAAAGGGAGAGGGACAAACAGACTCCATGCTAAGCACAAAGCCTGACATGAGGCTCGATCCTATAACCCTGAGTGAGATCATGACCTGAGCCAAAATCAAGAGCCAGACTCTCAACAAACTGAGCTACCCAGGTGCCCCCCAAAATAACAGGTCCTTAAAGATTTAGAAGAAACACCAAGTGTACCAATATATACACTGTGGGAGTTCCAAAAATAGAGGCGAGAGAGGGGGGAAAAATAAGATGCAATCAGAGAGGGAGACAAACTGTAAGAGATTCTTAACTATAGGAAATAAACTGAGGGTTGCTGGAGGGGAGATGAGTGGGAGGATGGGGTAACTGGGTGATCGGCATTAAGGAGGGCACTTGATGTAAAGAGCATGGGGTATTATGTGCAACTGATGAATCATTAAACTCTACCTCTGAAACTAATGATACACTCTATGTTAATTAATTGATCTTAAATAAAATAAGATATAATAATAAAAACAGAAACAGTGTACCAAAAAGAGAGAGAGAGAGAGGAGAAGAAATGGGGCAGAAAAAGTATCTGACTATATGATAGCTGAAAAATCTCAAATTTGATGAATAATGTTGATCCACACATCCAAGAACAATAAACTCAAACTGAATAAATTCAAAAGAATCCATACATGGGCACCAGGGTGGCTCAGTGGGTTAAGCCTCTGCCTTTGGCTCAGGTCATGATCTCAAGGTCCTGGGATAGAGGCCCGCATCAGGCTCTCTGCTCAGTGGGAAGCCTGCTTCCTCCTCTCTCTCTGCCTGCCTCTCTGCCTACTTGTGATCTCTCTCTCTGTCAAATAAATAAATAAAATCTTAAAAAAAAAAAAAAGAATCCATACATAAATATGTCATAATCACACCATCAAAAACCAAAGACAGAAAGAATCTTGAGAACACCAAGAGATAAACAGCTCATCAGGCAAAACAGATTCTGTAGAAGATTAACAATTGAGTTTTCATTAGAAACCATGAGTCCAAAAGAAAGTGAGATTACATATTTAGAGTGCTGAAAATAAAGGGCTGTCAACCAGGAATTCTATATGCAGCAAAACGACCCTTCCAATATGAAGATTATAGTAGGACTTTTCTAAATAAACAAAAGCTGAAAGAATTTGCCACTATCAGAACTTCCCTAGGAGAAATACTAGAAGGAGTCTTTCAGAATGAAATGAAAAGACAAGAGACAGTAACTCAAATCCACATGAAGGAATAAGAAGTACCAGTAGAAATAATTCCTATGTAAATATAAAAGACAGTATGAATATATTTTTATTTTTCAATCCTTTCTTATTCTGTCTTATTTAATATAGACAACTTCATCAATAAAGCTATGTTTATGGGTTTATAATGTATAAAGATATAATTTGCATGACAATAATGGCACAAGGAAGGAGCTAGGGAACAAAGCTATACAGAAGCAAACTTTGTAAACTATTGAAATTAAGTTGGTATTAATCTGAACTAGATTGTTATAACTTGATGCTAACTGTAAGTCCCAGAGCAACCAATAAAAACAACTAAAAAAAAAAAATAAGAAGCAACAAGGAAATAAATAAATAATAAAAAATTTTAAAAAGGAGCAACAAGAAATTAAAATGTTTTTAAAATATAATAGAAATATGTTTTTAAAAATATAATAGAAAAAGTGGTAATGGAGGATAGAGGAATTTTTAAAAAGACATAGAGAAAACAAATAGCAAAATAAAAGATGTAGGTCCTCTCTTATCATTAATTACATTAAATGCAAATGAATTAAACATGACAATCAAAAGACAAGGATTTGTCTAGTGCAGAAAAAGTGCTATTTTATCTCTGTTTATCTCTTAATGTTCAACTCATAGAGACACAAATAGGTTTAAAGTTTAAAAATTAAAAATTTGAGATGTGTATATGCTTACATGCATTCTGCTATTGTTGGTTAGAGTTTATACTGTTTTTTCAATTCTTCTTCCTTATATATGACCTACCTAGTTATTCCATCCACAATTTTCCCCTTAATTCTACCAGTTTTGCTTAATATATTTCTGGGCTCTGATATTAGGTTATAGCTTCTTGATGGTTGACTCTAATTATTTTTAAATGTCCTTCTTTGCTTCTAGTAATCATCTTATTGCAAAGCTATAATAACCAATACAGTGGGTACTCACGTAAAAATAGTCCTATAAATCAGTGGAAGAGAACTGAGAGTTCAGACGTAAACCCATACAACTATGGCCAATTGATTTTTGACAAGATACTGAATCCATTCAATGGGGGAAAGAATAGTCTTTTCCACAGTTTGTGATCAGATAACTAGATGAGGTTAGGCTCCTACCTCATACCATATATGAAAAGTAATTCAAAATGAATTGATGACCTACATATGAGAGCTAAAATCTTAAAACTCTTAGAAGAAAACAGGTGTAAATATTATTGACCTTGGATTAGAACATGATTTTTTTATACATGATACTTAAAGCAGAAGTGACAAAAGAAAAGATAAATAAACTGAACTTCCTCGAAGTTAGAAAAAAACAAAAACAAAAACTTCTGTGCCTCAAAGGACACAATCAAGAAAAGTCATTTGAAAATCACTTGAGCATAAGAAAATTTTTGCAGGGCTCCTGGGTGGCTCAGTGGGTTGGAACTTCTGCCTTCGGCTCAGGTCATGATCTCGGGGTCCTGGGATCGAGGCCTGCATCAGGCTCTCTGCTTGGCAGGGAGCCTGCTTCCCCCCCTCTCTCTGCCCGCCACTCTGCCTACTTGTGAACTCTCTATCAAATAAATACATAAAATCTTTGAAAAAAAAAAAGAAAAAAAAAGAAAATATTTGCAAATAATAAACCTGATAATGGACTTGTATCCAGCATGGATGAAGAACTCTTACAATTAGCAATTAAAAGACAAATTACCTAATTTTAATACAGGCCAAGTATTTGAATAGTTACCTCTAAAAAGACGTACAAATGAATAACGAGCTCATGAAATGTTGAATTATCTACATACTTAGTCATTATTAAATTGCAAAAAACCACAATGAGATATTACTTCCTACCCACTGGGATGGTTAAAATCAAAAAGGATAACAAGTGTTGGTGAGGATGTGGAGAAACTAGAATGCTTCTACATTGCTGGTGAGACTGGCATTTCCCCAAATGTTAAAGAGAGTTACTACTGGTCACAATTCTACTCCAAGCAATATACCCAAAGGAATTGAAAACATACATTCATGTAAAACTTTCACATGAATATTAACTGTGGCATCACTCATAATAAACAAAAAGTAGAAACATCCAAATGTTCCTCAGCTAATGTATGGATTTTTTAAAACAGTATATCCAAAAAAAGGAACAATAATTGACAATAAAAATGTATGAAGTACTGATACATGCTACAACATAGATAAACCTTGAAAACATTATGCTGAATGAAAGAAGCAAATCACAAAAAGTTCCCATTTTATGATTCCATTTATATGAAATGTCCAAAATAGGCAAACCTCTGGATGTAGACTAGTGGTTTCCAGCTGCTGGGGGAGGAAAAATAGCATTACTGCTAATGGGTATGGGGTTTCTTTTTAGGGTAGCAAAAATGTTTTGGAATTAGATGCCTGTGATAGTTTCACAACTCTATAAGTATACAAAAACCAGTTAATTACACATTTTAAGAGTGAATATTATGGTATATGAATTATATACCACTAAAGCTTATATTTTAAACATAATATGGGGAAAATCATATCATCTAAAGAGATATAGGAAATACACTTGTGGGCACCTGGGTGGCTCAGAGGGTTAAGCCTCTGCATTCAGTTCAGGTAATGATCTGAGTGTCCTGGGACTGTGTCCCACATTGGGCTCTCTCCCCCCTCTTTCTCTTCCTGCCTCTCTGCATATTTGTGATCTGTCAAATAAATAAATAAAGTCTTAAAAAAAAGAAAATACATTTGATACAATTCAAAATCCATTCATGATTAAAAAAAAACTTAGCAAACAAGAAATAGAAAGGACTTTCTTAATCTGATACAGAGTATCAGTAAAAGTTTTTCTGCAAACATTATAATTAAAAGTTAAATATTGAAATCTTTCTCTACAACAAAGAAGAAACAGGAAGCATAATGATTGGAAAGAAGAAAATAAATTGTCATTTGTAGGTGACATAATGTGCATTTAGAAAATCCAAATGAATCTACAGAGAGGTATAAAAATCAATATGTGATTTAATACAAACAGAAAATTTTTTTAAAGATTCCATTTACAAATGGTATCAGAAACATCAGATACACATAAATAAATCTAAAGGAAGATGAATAAGATCTTTCTGGTTGAAATTATCAAACATTATTAAGAGAAAATAAAGAATAACTCATTAAAATACTTAAGATTACCACAGTATAATATTTTGATGGGTTGGAAAACTCAATATTATAAAAACAATTCTCCTTAATTTGAACTATGGATTTAATGCAATCCCAATTCAAACCCAAAAGCGCATATGGAAACTGCACAGTGATTTGAAAATTTACATAAAATGCAAAGGACCAAGAATAGGCCAACAATTCTTAAGAAGTAAAAAGCTGAGGGACTTACACTATTGAATATAAGGACTTACAAAACTATAGGAATCCAGACAGAGTGGAATTGGCTTAATTCTATGCCAAGTAGAGGGTCTAGAAACAAAGGTGTATATATAATCAATCACTTGACCGAAAACAAAGGTGACATTATAATGCAGAGGGGAAATATGGTACTCTAAATAAAGGGCAGTTGGTCAATTAAATATGTGCACAGAAAAAAAAAAGCTAATCCATAGCTCTCACCATACACAAAAATTAATTCTGGAATAAGTATTGTAAATGTAAATGCTAAAACAATAAAGCCCAAGAAGAAAAGAGGGGAAAAAAACATTTTGGTGTATGCAAAGGTGTTTTAAACAAGACATCAAAAATGAATCACAAAATAAAAGACTGATAATACAGATCCATTAAAATTAAGACTTTCTATTCCATAATTTGACACTAATAAGAAAGGCAAGCCACAGAGTGGGAGATCTTCACAATACATAAACCCAAGAGTTGACATATCTAGGATACATAAAGAACTATAAATCAAGAACAAAAAGGTAAACTACCCAGTCAAAGAAAGGATAAAACACTTGGACAGATTCTTCATGAAAATGGCTATTCACATGACCAAATTTTTTTGAAAAATTAATCAAACTCATCATGGAAATGCAACTTAAAACCACAAAAGACCACAATACAATCATCAGAATTGGTAAAATGAGAAAGACTGACAATAACAAGTGTTGGGAAGGATTTGGAGCAACTTCAGCTCATATCCAACTGGTAGGAGGATAAATTGGCTCAACCACTTTGAAAAAATTTGCTGAGTAATATATGGACCATATTCAATCAAAGACATGCACAAGAACAGTCAAAACATCACTATTCATAATAGCTAGAAATAACTGAAATGTCCAGCAACAACTGAATAGAAAAATATATTGGGGTATAATATATTAGGATACTATACAATAGTGAGAATGTATAACCACAACAAGAAAACATAAGGAATCTCTCAAACATAATGTTGAGCAAATGAAGCTAGATACAAAAGGATCCATCCTTCCTGATTCCACTGACCCAATGCTCCAAAGTAGACAAGCCTATACCACCTTAGATGGCTTTTCTTAGAAGAGAGGTGTCTTTAGGGAGGGTAAGATGACTGGAAGGGGATTGGAGATTTTTGGGGATGCTGGACTTTGGTGATTTGCTTCTTTCACTTAACATTTTCAAGGTTCATTCATACCGTAGCATGTACTTCATACATTTTTACTGCCAATTCATATTCCACTGTATGAATATACTATTTTTTATATCCATACATTAGATGAAGAACGTGTGGATTCTTTCCACTTTTTAGTTACCATAAATAATGCTACTACGAACATTCATGTACAGGTTTTGTATGATCTATCTCTTGATCCGGGTGCGAGTTATATGGGTGTGGTCACTTTCATAAAATGTATTGAAGTATATATTGTATGTATACATCCTTGTATAAATGGTATATTTCAATAAAAATTTTTTAAATGAAATGAAACACAGACACCTACCTTGCTTGCCTCTTTCCTGTTGTGGAGAGAAGCAAATACTGCTGATATTGCTGCTTTCGGTTTGGTTTCTAAACTGGGAGCAGGTGAGGAAACCTGGCCAGGAGGCGTTCACCATCCCCAGGACTGATTCACAGCCCTCTTTTGCAGCCTCACAGAAAGACCTACAGGGCAGGAGTCCATGGCTAGAAGAAAAGAAAAAATGAAAATTAATGTTTTTACTGACTACTTCTTGAAATAACAATGAAATTAAAGTTGGCCACCTGTGCCATGATATTATGCTAATTTATATTTACTAGAGTCAACAACTTTAATTTCTACAGTTAAGTCCTAAAACAAGGATTGGAGCCACCCTATTACCATGATTCTAGAGGAAATAAGCTAGTTCCATAGTATACCAGCTTACTATCTCTTGTAAAAATATATATCCCAAATGATTTTTTTTTTTAGATATCCTATGCTCAGGTAAACCTGTCAACCCCCCCCCCCCAAAAGCACTCTAGTTAATATCAAATGTAGTAAATTAACATAGAAGAGGGCGGCCCATGGGGCGCCTGGGTGGTTCAGTTGGTTAAGCGACTGCCTTAGGCTCAGGTCATGATCCAGGAGACCAGGGATCAAGCCCCGCATCGGGCTCCCTGCTTGGCAGGAAGCCTGCTTCTCCCTCTCTCACTCCCCATGCTTGTGTTCCCTCTCTGGCTGTGTTTCTCTGTCAAATAAATAAAATCTTTAAAAAAAAAAATGCTTGTTTAAAAAAAAAAAAAAAAAGAAGA
>PITA01016566.1:0-24514 GCA_004023965.1 Spilogale gracilis
TAGCCTGCCCCGAGCTTCTGCCAACTTAGGGCTTAATGAACCGGACATACCATCCTAAATGCATCATCCCCACTAAGCATCCGTCCACACTCGACCTGTGCTGTTGGCCAGCTGGCTTTGGGAGAAGGAAAATCTGCCTTCTGCCTGGCATCGTTGACCGTGGATTTGAAGTCAATAACACTGACTCTGGAAGCTATTGGCCGGGAGGTGGATGTGGCCGGCCAAGACTCCCGTGTGGTCTTGACATGTTGTGCTTGAGAAGGAAGGGGTTGGGGGTGTGGGGGCCTGCGGGCTGGTGAGGGGGCAGGGGCAGAGTTTGTAGAATTCTTGGGTCCATTGAAATCTACACTGGATTTAAGTTTTATTGTTTTTAACTTAGCCATTCTAATGCTTCAGTTGATGTCATGTTTGCTGAATTCTATTCCCAAGTACTTTTAGACGCATTATTAAATGTTTTTCGTAGTAGCCAATTCTACTAAAAAAATACGATCCCGTCAGCTCATATTCCAACAGTTGAAATAACCCAGAAGCAGCTGGCCTTCAAGGGTTTCCAGCAGCACAGTTGTTGAGGATAATGGCAACTGGGGACTGCCACATGCCAGAGTTTAGGTTTTGTTTCCTTTGCCTATGGATGCAGAATTCCTATTTCTAGAAGAGAAGCAGCAGGAGGCAAACCATGTCCTATTTAAATAGGTGTCTGAAGAGGAGTATTAGAGATCTAGAAGCAAGGGGAGGAGCTCAGAATGTCAGAATTTCAATATGAGCATGCCGCCTAAGAATGTCACGTATGTGTGGGCCTCAGGGGCAGACATTATCACTCACCCCCTGCCCTCCCTTAGCCATCTGTGCTTTAGCCCAAGATGGGATGGCTTTGTATCCTGCAGAGAAGAATGGTAATATTTTGATAAATCTGTAGTTTTTCTTTCAAAGCCCTTTCTGCTCCTTGTCTTCTTCAGTCACGATGATGTCAAGAGCCCCAGCAAGTTTATGTCTGTCCACTTGAGGCTTTTGGCTACGGCGTCATGTCTGCCACGATTGTTCAGCAGTCTACGAGAGGGACACGCTCAGGATTAACATTGGGGTGCTCTGATTCCCAAATGCGGTCACCTCATCAACACTACGTTCATAACGCTGCAAAGTCAGAGGTGTGAATGCTCTAGAATCAAGGTAGCATGTTGGAAGGAATGAGACTCTGGCCCTAGCAAGAGGTGGGTTCTGATCTTTCTTTCACCTGAAAACAGCACCACCTGGGGGCAGTGTATTTGCCCTGTCTCTTCCTCAGTTTCCTCATCTGTTAAATAGAGAAACTCAGACTTGGTGCGAAGCTGGCTGTGAGGATTCGATGAGTGGGTAGGTCCCAGGGCTTAGAAACATTCCGTGGGGGTGCCGGGACCTGGGGTGCCTAGAAGGATGAAGGGAGGGCCACAGTGTAGAGCAGCCTGCTTCATAAAGAGTGAGGAGGGATATCAAGTGACAAACTGAATTTTGCCTCCATGTCCTTCCCCATCGTATGCACGCCTCAAAACCAGATTTCGATACATTCCATTAAAAAGTTTTATCACTCCTGGGGCACCTGGGTGGCTCAGTTGGTTAAGCTACTGCCTTCGGCTCAGGTCATGATCCCGGAGACCCGGGATCGAGTCCCACATCGGGCTCCCTGCTCAGTGGGAAGCCTGCTTCTCCCTCTCTCACTCCTCCTGCTTGTGTTCCCTCTCTCGCTGTGTTTCTCTCTGTCAAATAAATAAAATCTTTAAAAAAAAAAAGTTTTATCACTCCTGGTACCCAAAGGGGGTGATGAAAACCTTGATTCCACAGCTGTCATGACCTCATTAACAAGAGGAGCTGCGGGAGGGGCAGCCCGAGGTCACCGAGGTGGGGCATCCCCCCAGGCTGGGACTGAGGGCCTCGGGCAGACAGGATGGTTCTCAAAGGCTCAGGAGGAGACACGGAGTCAGCGAGCATTCCCTGTCCTGTCACGCCCAGTCCTGCCTGCCTGGAGTTTGCTTGTCATCTATCCTGATCCTGTGAGCAGGTGGCCTGACCCTGGGGGAGTCGTCAGGAAAGTTGGGAGCCTCGGGGCCTCTCACAGAGGGAGTGAGGGGCCCAAGACCTCTGATCTGGTCTCCCACTGAGGCAAATGTCTTTCTTCCTCCCTCTGGTCCCGGAAGGTTTATAGAAGGCAGCATGGTGAAGACTCAGTAGAAATGTTAATGACATGCCCTTAGCTGGGAGGACCTGGAGGTTTTCCTAAGCGGAAAGGAGGGATCGAACATCAAAGAAGAGCAGGCACAGGATGAAAGTGCCTTTCCTTGCCACCTCTGGAGCTGGGCCTTTAATCTGATAACTGATGTTTCAATCATGCGAGGAACAGGCTGACCCTTGTTTTCAGGAAGAATCCTCTGAGGTTTTTCAGATGGACCTTAGTGGCCCTCAGTGTCAACGTATTGCCTTAAAATCTGGTATTGAGCCCCTGGCACTCAGAGACCATGCTTCCGGGGACACAGCTGCCCCCCTGCCATTCTGTGGAGGTGAGCACCTGCTGTCGGAGGGGTTCCCTGTGCCCCTCCTTGTCAGCAGGAGAGAGACGGATCACTGCCGGAGAGCCTCCGGGCGGACTCTCAGGCTGCGGGGACCCCACAACGTGATGATGGTGACAATGACGTCAGCAGCTTTCTTTCACCCCTTCGTTTATTCAATCGCTGTTTCTAGGAAAGCTAAGCCTGCACCAGCTCCTCAGCATGGCCGTCATTGCCTTGGGATTCCCGTTGTTAAAGCAGGACTAGGAGGTGAAGTGCTGTCCGGTTTCCAAAGTGAGTTCTGGAAGAAGCCAAGCTGGACCCATATAACTAGACTCCACCCTGGCGAGGAGACACCCAGATGGCTTCTCCCCGTAAGCACGGCCTGAGAGGGCCTCCGGGGCACAGCTCAGAATACCGAGGTCCTTTGCAACTCTCTTGTTTTCATTTGTTTTGATTTTAAGAAGAGGGGAAGGTACACATGCACACACGGGATAATTTTGCAGCAATTTAAAACCGCTCTTGAAGACTACTCAGGGTCAAGAGAAGACGTCCCTGATCTGAGGGAAACAAAAGCAGTTTCTAACACAGAACATCATATATGTTACCAATTTGGGGAAGAAGACTGTCCACATGTATCAGTATCTACATGTGGATATATATGTCCATTGAAATAAGACAACTTGAAGGATGGACAGCAAAATGTTAACATTATTCCCAACTGTTTTTTATTCCTTTATTTATGATTTTACTTTGGAAACTTTCATAAGAAATCTTTTTTTTTTTTACTTTAAATTTATTTTATTTTTTCAGTGTTCCAAGAAATCTTTTATGTTAAAATACGTCATATTTGATTAAAGAAAAAAATAATACTTTATCCAATGGAAGAACTCGGGATGCATAAATATGCACGGTGCCCATAACTCTCTGAGCTTGATTTTGTCTTGAGCACTTTCTTTGTGCTTCTTTCCTGGGAAGAACTGATGGGACAAAGCACCTCTGTCACTTGTATAGGGCTTTGTTCCTGACTGGGGAAGGGCAGAGGAAGGTGTGGTTACCTCCAGTAGCTGGTCAGGCTGGGGCTCATCCTGGCCTGTAGCTTCGCTCAGCTGCTCCCGAGGCCCACAGTCCTACTGGCCTCCCTTTCTCCCAGAATTAGTTGTCTAGAAAAGCTTTGACATTTCTCTTTACTTCTTCTCCTCCTTAGTGCTTTTCCTTGTTTCCTCGCTGGTAAAGTAAGGTGGTAGGGCTATTTCCTTTAAACTTAAAATATATTACCGATCTCACTGGGTCCTGTTGAAGGTTCAATTGCATGAATAATATAAAAGCACTTTAGTTACACAGATGCCAACCTGCTTTAGTATACACACGTGATGAGATTCGGTAACTTCTGCTCTTGGGGCTCCTCTCAATGCTAGTTTCTGGAACTGGCATTTTGTACCATATTGAAATTGCCTGAAATCTGTATAGCTAAAGCCAAATGACCAGTATGCCCTTTCTGCAAAGATAATTCTAATACATAGAGAAAAAAAGGTCCAGGAGATTGCTTTTATCTGCTTATTGCATTTTTAAATCTCTTCAGCTGGTCGACTTTAAATAGTTCTCATAGAAATTTCACTCATCTATTTATTTCTTACACATATCTTTTGGGAGCACTTTCTTGTCTCCGTTAAAGCTGGGGAGAAAGAAGGGTGATGGACTTGCCAGATGAGAGGGGACAGGTTCGAGTCACCAAAACATTAAAACCATTGCCTCCGCTGACACTTCCAAGATGTCCACCTGTGATTTGATTTAAACCTCCTACCCTGTGAGTCCTGTAGATTTGGTGCTCATGTCCCTTCATGACCATCCATCTGTTCTCAGCATCCTACATTCTCCTAATCACAGTTGGTGATTGTGCGTCTGCAGCGTCAGCTTGCCCAAAGCCACCTCCTCCGTGAAACCGTGACTTCCATGAGGCTGGGAATGGTATCTGTTCTTCTCTCCATCATATCCCAGCACCCAGCCTCCTACTGGCACACATGGACACTTGGGGGAAATACTTGTGCAGTGAAAGAATGGATTCATCATTTTACTCATAGTCTTGGCACTGTGCTCAGTGGGGAAACTCAGGGGTTAAATGACTTGGTTTGGGTCAATGTTTGTTTGTTTGTTTGAGAAGGCACAAGGTCCCAAGGGATGCTGTAACAAATTATCACAAACTTCTTAGTGACTTAAAACAGCACATGTTTATTTCTTATAGTGCTTGAGGTCAGAAGTTTTAAATGAGGCTTTTGAGGCTAAAATCAAGGTGTCAGCAGACCTGCATTCCTTCCAGAGGCTCCAGGGGGAAATCTCTTTCCTTCTCTTGTCCGGCTTCTAGAAGCTGCCTGCTTTCCTTGGCTCGTGGGCGCTCCCTCCATCTTCAGAACACATCAGTCCCATCTCTGCTTCTGCTGTTACATCTCCCTTTCTGATTCTGACCATCCTGCCTCCCTTTTGCAAGGGGTCCTTGTGATGGCGTTGGGCCTACCTGGATAATCCAGCCTCCTCTTCACATCTTGAGATCCTTAAATTGGTTACATCTACAAAATCTCTTTTGCCACATCAGGCAACATTTTCATAGATGTGGGCATCTCTGGGAGGACCATTATTTTGTATGCCAAACACAGAATCCTTGAAAAGGAGCCCATTGGCCGAACTGCCAGACAGAATAGGCTTTACTGGGTGATTCTCTTTGGCTAAGATGATACCATGCCCCAGACCTTACCTATAAAGTTAATATAATGGGCTTGGGAGGGAAGACGGGAGCTTGCTCATTGAAATTAAAAGAAATGTCAATGAAGGCATTTTAGGGAATTAATTCCTGAGTAAAAAGGAGGCCCAGAATATTTTATGGCTGGGCCAGAGGTGAACAAGTCTGCTGCTTAGGGGGAAATGGCCTTCGCTCTCTGTTGGAGTAGAGCAGACCTTACTTGGCCTTCCATGTTTAAGTATGAGGTCTTATAAAAGTTGCAAATTCCTTTTATCCAGTTATTGTCCTCCTGGGAGTTATTTCTGCTTCTAAATTCTTAGAACACCTAGAAGGATGTAGTGCTTGCCCTAAGGTGAACAAAGGGAGGAGGTAAGACATGAGCCACACCCCACAGGCATATTTGCTATTTCGGGAGTGGGGAACACACATGGCTGGACAACCTGGGGGCTGCAGACAAGGGATTTGAACCCAAGGCAGGCAACCAGGGCCAATTATTCCAAGTACTTCTCTACAGATGGAAAGTGCCCCAGCTCTCATATTAGCAAATTATGGGGTAAAGCCAGTTCCCCTGGCTTGCATCTCAAGCTGGACCTACTGTATGGAAATATTTAACTATTGAAGAGAGGGTAGCGTAGCTGTAGCATTAAGGAGGGTTCATCCAACACATATTTCTTGGGTGCCTCTGGTGTGCCAGACCCTTCCCTACAGCCATGGACAAGTTAGATGTGGTTCCTACTAGTTTATGATCCTGTAAGGGACACAGACAATAAGCAAGCAAGTGGAAACAGGGTTAAGTGAATATAAATAGTGGCAGGGGCTATGCAAGGGAATGACTGGTTTGGGTGAAGACCTCTCTGAGCAGGTGTCAATTACAATAAGCCCTAAAGTTTCAAACAGAGGCACTGGGAAAAGCAAATGTGAAGGCCTCTAAAAGGGCAAGAGCTTGGTGGTTTTGAGCACCCTTGGGAGATGGTAGCCAGGAAAAGGGCTGAAGGGATAGGGAGCAAGGGGTTCTCAAAGGCCTGTGGGCCACAGTGGAGTATTTGGGCTTCATTCCAAAGAGCAAAACACAAACATGTTAAGTAAGAAACTGATAGGCTATTCATTTGAAAACTAAGATCCTTCAGAAATATGGGTGTTCGTGTTCTTTTCCTTTTTAAGCTACTAGTTATTGAATGCTTATTACTGGGCACTGTGTTAAGCTCTTCATATGCATGATCTGATTTAGTCCTTTCAGCAGGCCCCTGAGTTGAAGAAGATGTTTTTATTTTACTGGATCCTTAACAGAGGCTGGGTGAGTAAAGCAATTCGGCCAAGGCCTTACCTTCAGTAAGTAGCAGAGGCGACATTCCAGACCCAGGTCTGCCTGACCTCCATGCTTGAACCTCCATGCGTTTTGCTTCTCTCACTTTTCTTTATGTTAAAAATTGTGGTCATAAGAGACTCTTAATCTCCGGAAACAAACTGAGGGTTGCTGGAGGAGTGTGGGGAGGGGAGGGATAGGGTGGCCGTGTCATGGACATTGGGGAGGGTAGGTGCTATGGTGAGTGCTGTGAATTGTGTAAGGCTGATGATTCACAGACCTGTACCCTTGAAGCAAATCATACATTCTATGCTAATAAAAAATAAATAAAAAATTGTGGCCAGATATGAGTAATGTGAAATCTTCCATTTGAACTATTTAAAGTATACAGCTCAGTAGCACTAATTACATTCCCAGTTCGGTGAGGCATCACCACTGTTTCCAAAACTTTTTCAAGACAGTCTTTGTCCTTTTGTGACTGACTTCTTTCCCATAGCTTAGCTCTTGGTGTGTTTTCACTGGTTCATCCATATCGTAGCTTCATGAGGCAGCATCTCATTCCTTTTCATGGCTGAGTGATATCCACACTCTTGAGTGACATTGTGTCATGCACCATATTTTGTTTATTCACTTATCTCTTGATGGACCCTTGGGCTCCTTCCACCTTTTGGCTATTAGGAGTAATAATGAACATTTTGGCATACAAGTATCCATTCGAGTCCCTGTTTTTGATTATTGGGGTATGTACGTGGGAGTAGAACTAGTGGGACATATGATATTTTTATGTTTATCTTTCTTCTTTTGGTAAAGATTTATTTAAGAAAGAGTATGCACACATGTGTGAGTTGAGGAGGGGCAGGGGAGAGGGAGAGAGAGAAAATCTTCAAGCAGACTCCCCACTGAGTGTGCTGCCCAATGCGAGGCTTGATCTCATGACCCTGAGATCATGACCTGAGTTCCTGAGTTAAAACCAAGAATCAGATGAATGCTCAGCGGACTGAGCCATTTGGGCGCTCCTAGGTTTCCTTTTGAAGGAACCACCACACTGGTCTCCACAGCACCTGCCCAGTTTCCATTCCCATCAGCAATACAGGAGGACTCCAGTTGCTCTACATTTTAGCCAACTCTGTTTTTCTCCTTTCTTATAGACATCCGAGTCCTGCGAGGTGGTGTCTCTTGGTGGTTTTGATTTGCATTTCCCCAGTGACTTGTGACGTCAACCATCTTCTTATGAGCTTATTGGCCATTTGTCTTCTTTGGAGAAGTATCTATTCATGCTATTTGCCTCCTTAAAAAACTGAGGTTGTTTGTCTTTTTGTGGTTGAGTTGTAGGAGTTCTCTATCTATTTTTGACATTAAACCCATATCGAATATTAAATTTGCAAAGCTTTTCTCCCATTTTGTAGACTTTTTACTTCCTTGACAATGCCCTTTGCTACACAATATTTTTAAATTGTGAAAAAGTCCCACGTACCTGTTTTTCTTTTGTTGTTCATATTGAAGTGTCATTTCTCAGGATTAATTGCCAAATACGATGAAGATTTATCCTTGTGTTTTCTCCTGCTCTTTTTCACTTTTAGCCAGTAAGTTCTCATGTACATTTGAGAAGCCATTCACTTCATCCTGCTGACATCAGAAACCTGGGAAGCTCAGCTAAGTCTGTCCAGGAGGGGTCCGCAGAGTAGTGGGAAAACAAAACTTCACTAGGGACACTATCACAGCAGTCTCTCCCAGACATCCCCAAATGCCAGTGTGAGGATCTTCGCTGGTGTGCCAAAGTCTATGGGAAAAGAAATAAGAGCACTTTTTAAAAAAAGATTTTATTTATCTATTTGACAGAGAGAAACACAGCCAGAGAAGGAACACAAGCAGGGGGAGTGAGAGAAGGAGAAGCAGGCTTCCCACCGAGCAGGGAGCCCGACGTGGGGCTCAATCCAGGGTCTCCAGGATCATGACCTGAGCCGAAGGCAGTTGCTTAACCAACTGAGCCACCCAGGCGCCCCCGAGCATTTTTAATATAGCTAAAATTTTTCCATTTAAGGAACTATCCCTTATTATGTAAGTGATTCTATGATGCTAGAATGTTCTTATGACCCGAGGCTGAGAGGAGATGGTGATGGTTTCTATAGATGGTTTTACTTGGCAGATTAAGGATGATCAACTCAGTGTCAGACTTCCAAATTTAGGGGAGGAAAATAGAAAGCTAAACTGTGAAATTCAAGAGGTTAGATGCCACTGCAGATGCTAGCATAGGTTTATGTGGGCCTGCAAAACATGTTGGGACATTCCTGCCCAGGGTATTAAGGGAAGGCTTCACAGAAGAGCCAGATTCACTTTCTCCCTCAAATATCTGACCTATTTCTTCTTCAATCATCGTCTTTGTGCAAAACTTTGAGACATGGAGAGTGGGGAAGAAAGAAGAACAAATCAAAGCTCAGTCTGTTTCTTGGAGTGGGTTCCCCTGGGCAGCCGCCGACAGATTCCCCTTATAGATTTTTACCAGATGGTTTTTCTTTTTCATTTACTTAAGGTATGTTTTAAAAAAAGAAAGAAAGACAGAAGCCATACCCAGAAAGGAATACTTTTCTTTTTCTTATGGGAAAGAACACTCAGTCGTATTTGGGGACTGAATGAAGCTCTGCCAATGAGTTCACCCTGGTAAAGCACTGAAATTCTCCCAAACATACTAATTAAGATACTTTTTGTCTCTTCTGTTGGTTTTAGCTTTGAAGATACGATAAAAATGGCATGCTGTGAAATTGAGGAGCCAAGTTTAAAGGAAATGACATAGTCTCTTTTGGCAGTTAGCCTTGAACTTGAATGGCCTAGTCTAGCGAATGTTCTCCAGACTTGTTTGATGGCTCAAGTGCCTGGGCTGTGCTAGATGATCATTCAGTTGAATGGTTCCTTCTGGACTTGTGCAGTGTACAACCTATGTAGCCGTAAGCAGTAGCCCGATGTACCCCAGCAAAAATAGAAACGAGCATAGGCACTTAAATGTAGGCTTGTTTATAAACTACGTGCATATCTGCTTAGGTTATATGTTGATAAAACGTGTTCCTTCCCCCCCCCCTTTTTTTTTAAATTTAAAAAATGAATACTATTTTTTTTTTTTTAAGATTTTATTTATTTGACAGAGAGAAACACAGCCAGAGAGGGAACACAAGCAAGGGGAGTGAGAGAGGGAGAAGCAGGCTTCCCGCCGAGCAGGGAGCCCGATGTGGGACTCGATCCCGGGTCTCCGGGATCATGACCTGAGCCGAAGGCAGTTGCTCAACCAACTGAGCCACCCAGGCGCCCCAAAAATGAATACTATTTTTAACCAAATTTCATCTGTGCCCCGCTGGGTGGTTTTGAACACCCTTCAGGGCAGGCCACCCTACTTTGGAGAGCCCTGCCTAGGAACAATTCCCATGGCCTTCTTTATCATTCAGAGCAGTGATGCATTTGTAGGGCAAGGTTGCTTTGTGGCTACAGAGTACTTACGGGTCTTACCCCTTTCTACCAGAACCCCTGTCCTCAGCTGCTGGTTCCCATTTCAGAGTACACAGTCATTAATGAAGCCTGCCCTGGAGCCGAGTGGAATATCATGTGTCGAGAGTGCTGTGAATATGATCAGATCGAGTGCGTCTGCCCCGGAAAGAAGGAAGTAGTGGGTTATACCATCCCGTGCTGCCGGAACGAGGAGAATGAATGTGACTCCTGCCTCATTCACCCAGGTGAGTGTGGAATGGCGGCCCCAGGCTGCCTTCATGTTTTCTGAGGTCGTGAATGGGAAGAGGCTGAGCACTTACCTCTGGGCAGGCAGATATCAGAGGCTGTGATGCCATGATATTAAAAGTGGCATAATCCTGATTGTTCTAATTTCAGGCAAAGGGAGTAAAAGAACTAGGACCCTTTTCACCATTAACATAATAAATCTGTGAATTCCTCCACTCATTCATTCATTTAACAAAAGACTCAGTAGCTCCTGTGGAGCATATCAGATACTGGGAATACAGTGATTTAAAAAAAAATCTGATCACATTCCCTGCATTCCCAGAGCTTGCAGCCTGGCAGGGGAGATGGAAAAGTAAGCAGGCAGCTGCACTGCGGTGTGTGTGCTGAGCGCTGCGGGAGAGAAGCACGAGGTGCCACGGGAGCATGGATGGTGATGGGGGCGGTGGAGACTTCCTGGAGGAGGCGGTGCATATGCCAAAGATGGAAGCAGCAAACCCAGCAGGGCAGAGGGGATCTGATAGAGAGATCAAGCCATAGAGAAGAGCATGTACTAAGGCTCTGTGGTGAGAGAAAGCATGGGGTTTCAGGAATTGCAATTCCTCGGTGTGGCCGAAGGGGTGTATGTGTGTGTGTGTGTGTGTGTGTGTGAGAAAGAGAGAGAGAGAGATGAGAAACATGGAGAGTGATAGGCAGACAAAGAGAAAACATTATAAGAGAACAATCTCAGGGAGAGAACAGGGCCAGACTCTGAAAGCCTTTGCAAGTCATGCTATGACTTTAAGCTATATCCTAAAGCTATTTTAGCAACATCAGAGATCTTTGAGTAAAGACATGAAAGCTGGTTTTCTCTGTGGCAGCGGTATGGAGAAAGAAATGGAGGAAGGGCAGGACAGGAGCAGGGGAGGAATCATGGGGACCTTAATGATTGTAAGCCCTGTGCATGAAGAGAGATGGAGGGAATTCAGACATATGCAAGAGAGTGGACTTGACAACAATTTGAGGTTGGCTGCATGGGGAAGGGAAGAGAAGGGAAGAAGTCAAGCATGATGCTCTAGGTCTGAGCTGGACATTGAGCAGGTGATCCCAGTAATAGGAGAGCATCTGAAGGCGAGACAGGACCTTCCCAGGTCACAGCCTGCATTCCTTGCCTTCTTCCAAACCACCATATCTCTACCATCCAGGGGACAGTGACTGTCCTATGTGTCTGTCTGCCTGGAGGCCTGTGTGGACACTGAGCCTCAGACTGAAGGTGTTTCCAGCATGATTAGCAAGCGACTGAACAATTTCTAGGTGCTTTCCTATATGCTGCTTGGCTCATCTCACTTTTCCCCGGGGGTGGCTTACCTTTCCCTTTTAGGCTAGATCAAAAGGAGGACATAGAGAGTCCCCAGCATACTTTCCTTAGGCTGAAGACCGAAAGGATGTCAGAAGTGTATTTGGGGTATTTCTCTCATTTCTGCCTTTCCCCTTCTTTTTACAAACACACAGAATGACGCGCATAACTGCCAGGAACTTTCTTTTGTGGGAAGCTATAGACGTGGAAAGCAAATGGGACTCAAGTAAACAAATGATACTTTTAAACCATCTTCCTGATGGTTAAAGAGAGCAATGCTGCATTTGAAAATTGGAGTGACCTTAATATAGCCTTTGTACATTTGATTTAGAAAAGAAACCCCCTGCCCCAATTCCCAGATGGTGAGTGTGCTTCATAGGGACGGAGTGGAGGAATGCCTCCAAATTTTCTAAGGTCATTTTGAGAGCTCAACCAGGATCTCCCAACTGTGGTCCTTGACAGTTGTGTTGAATTCTTTGAACAATTTTCAGTATTTTCAAAAGCCTAGCAGTCACCTTTGGGGTGAGAGCGGGGCTTTGGTTTTATGATGTGGTGAGTAAGAGAACTCCAGCTGTGGTGCTTGTCCTTCTTATGGCATCACCACCTGCCTCAACGGCATCCGACATGGCGTAACTTCCTGTTGCATCCTACAGGAGGCACCCAACAGCACGTCCTTGAGCTGTGCTGGGAACAATCTTTGGATCTAAGTCGTGAAAAGCTGGTTACTCTGAAAGGGAAGGCTAGCTGAAGTCTTCTTTTCCTTTTCTAATTTTTAAAATAGTGAGTTGATATGCTAGCAGTCCCTATGGGTGATCAAAAAGCATGTGTGTATGATTATGAACTCAGGCACTTTTATTTATGTGGTTTAATCCACTGCAATCATGACTCGTTTTCATGCATGCATCTCCCCTCCCCCCATCTCAGGACCCTGGGGAGCCCTTTGTGTCCTCTGTTCTTTGGACAAGACCACACTAGTGTTTGAAAGCTTCCTTGGTTTCCTACCTCACAAGATGCTTCAGACTCTTCTTGTGTATTTTCTACCAGAGATCTGGAATTGGCCATTTCTCCAAGGAATATTGGTCTGAGTTCACACTCTGGGCTCCTAATGTGTCCCTTTTACTGGACTGTCACTGTTTTACTAGGGCTATCATTTATTCATTTAAAGTGGATGGGACTAGGAAATAAGCATTTTTTTAAAAAAAGAAAAAAATGAGTCTATGCTGATACTCAAGTTCAAATGTAATATTCCAAGGTTGTTTAATTAACTCTGTTGATTTTTGCATTTGTATGTCTCTTCTGTCATGGTGGACAGCCTGTTTCCTAATAATATTAACCTGATCACTTATTGCCTTGTCTTGTAGCATGACATAACTGCAGGAAAAAGCAATAGCACTGATTTTGTTTGCAATAGCACCATTAATACTAATAAGACCACTGATGACTATGGTTTTTATTGACCTTAGAATATATCCTCCTCAATATGTATAGTCAAAATTATGTGTTTTAAAGCCAACTGATGCTGTCCTTTTGTATGTGGTATTATACCAACTACTTGATATATAGATAGGTTTGTTTCCATCTGTTTTTTGTATTTGACAACATAAGCAAATATACGTTTGTATATACATTTATGTTTTTCCCCTTCTTGCACAAAAGATAACCTACCATAAACACTGCTAACTACCTTGCTTTTTTCTCTTAACAATATCTGCTAGAGATCACTCACTGATAGTATAAAGCCATTTTTTTCTTTTATTTTTACAGTTGCATATAGCTGCATTGTGAGGATTACTATAGTTTATGAGTATTTGGGTTGTTTCCAGCCTTTTGCTATTATAAAGAACACTACAGTGAATAGCCTCAGGCGTATATCATTTAGCATCTTTGCAATGCTCTTTGGGGTAGGTCCCTGGGAGAGGGATTGCTGGGTCAAGGAGAGCTGTGTACGTCACCTTGCCAACCTTTGCCCTATGCGCCTTGCAGCTGGCCTTCACGGCGGCCGCAGATGAGGGCGCTGTGTTCCCAAAGCCTCGTAACACAGATCATTGTGAATTTCTGCCAACCTCAGGGCTGAGAAATAGGATCTCAGCATGGTATTAGAATTTCTGTTATTTCTCTCATCACGATAGACAACCAACTGTCTTTTCTGTTGGTGGTGGTTGCAGGAGATCACCCTCCATGGTCACGGGCGTGGGGATGTCAGTAGTGACGTCCAGCGGTCTCCAGCAGAACTGGGATCCTCTCTGGACCAAGTCTGCTGTATATGTTCATGTGGTTCTAGGCTATGTAGCTCTGAACTCCAGCCTCTGGCTTTCGTGGAAATGCTGTGAGCCTTGTTCATCTTCATCACCTGGCTCGTTTTGGGGGCTTGGGACCTAAAAGCCTTGTAGTTACCATGCTGAGAGAGAAGGTGGGCGAGATCACTGGGGACAGACTCTGAGTCTATTTGCCTCCTCAGTGGCACAGTGGATAGGAAACCAAAGGGAGGAAAGTGGCACATGGGTGAAGATGGTCTTGGGAAGAGTAGTGACTCCATTGGGAGCCAGTTGTGGGCTGCATGTCCTACTAGAATTGGGTGAATCATATTAGCAGCTCTTTGTTGGGAGGAAGCACTGGGAAGGGGAAGCCATGTCAGGGTGGTGTGCAAGGAGAGGACTACGAGCCTCTGTCCTCCGGAAACCACACGGACATGTGCTGCATGTCTACACTACAGGCCAAGGAAAATCTCATTTCAGTCAAAATCAAAGAAATGTGCTCTCAGCCCAAGGAAATGCTGGTATCTCAAACAGTTGAGAAGCCCAGATTAACAGTTCATCCATCCATCTGCATGGCCACTTACTCATTCGCTCAAACAGTATTTATTGAACACTTGCTATGTTGCAGGTATTATACTAAGTGCTAGGGATATGTTGTTGAAGGAGATGTAGTTCCTGGCTTTGGTCTGTTATAGGAAAACAGATAATCGATAATTAAAACAGGTAACTGAGCATGACATAGGCAACAGTGGGGTAAGACAAGTGGAGATACGGAAATGCAGAGCAAGAATCATAATTCATATTTGGGGTGTGCGTACTATGTGTCAGGCCCTTTATATGTTAATTTCATTTTAAAAACAAACTTAAGAGGCGGTACAATTTTTAACCCTTGTTTTACAGATGATGACATTGGGGCACAGAGAACTTAAGCAATTTGCTCAAGGAAACACAGCGAGACAATGGCAGAGCTAGAACATAACTCTACATTTTGATAAGTGATATTGGATTATCTCTTTCATCACAGTCGCCCCCCCCCCCCCAAAGAGACCATGTTATAAAAATAACCCTTACCTGGGAACCTCTCAACCCTCTCTGGTTTGACCTGATGGTGGGAACAGCCCAGCACCTTCCAGGGTGAACCCATTATTAGGCATTAGGGTTGTTTCCACTGGCATACTTTGGTTGTAGAAGTATAGAAAATAGAAGAATATTTAATGGAACAGGAAGGTACTCTTTCTTATGACCCGAAAAAAAAAGTGACAAAAACAAAGTATAGTATATAGCGTAAGCCTAGTTTATAAAAAATTGTTTTTCTAAATACGTAGATAGAGTGTGTTACCAGTAGTTGTCCCCAGGTGATGGACCTTTAGGTGTTTTTAATTTCATTCTCCTTGCTCATCTGAATTTTCTCAATATTCCGCAATAAGCATGCAGAGTGTCTGCCCCTGACTTGGAAGACGGCTCAGACCACCCTCCTAGACTTCTTGCTGTGAGTTCTGGCGACTTGGGCATTTTCCTAGGAATGAGCATATTTTTCCAAGGGCTCTGGCACCTTTCTAGGTGCAGAGGCCCTTGGTGGAGGTGAGGCCCTGGGAAGGTCCAGCTGCTCTCCCATGCCGCCCATCAGAACCTGGAAGTGCATAACCTAACCCCCTGTGCTCGGACGTGTTTCAGGTTGCACCATCTTTGAAAACTGCAAGGCCTGCCGAAACGGCTCATGGGGGGGCACGCTGGATGACTTCTACGTGAAGGGGATCTACTGCGCAGAGTGCCGTGCGGGCTGGTATGGAGGAGACTGCATGCGTGAGTAGACCCGGAGATCCATCCCCCCACACACCTCCCACACACACACCCGCAACCCCGGCCCTGGTGCAGGCTGCTTTCAAGGCTCAGCTTGCAACAGACTGAGGTGTAGCTGAGTGGAATCTGAGTTCTGGAAAGCTTTGGCCAGAGGGCTTTCTAGGTAAGACTATAAAAAACAAAGATGTGTTTCCATCTGCTGGGTGTGGATTGCAGACATCTGTTTGGAATTGGCGACAGGAGGTATATGTCTGCTCTTAAATCTTCTCCTTTCTCCTAAATGCAGCCAAGACATTCGGCACACAGCAGGCCTCGTGTCCATTCCAGAAGCAGTTATGTGTTAGCGATGGTCAGCAAGCAGTGAATAAGGCTTCAGATATGCCAAGTCCTAGAGTGTGTTTTCAATATGAGCTTCTCTAGGTAAATTTCTGGACTCCTGAGTTCAATTCCTGGAACCCATATCGAATGGTCAGCATGCCACTTATCCCAGGAAAGAGATTCTTTCTGAGTTCTACTTCGGCTCTAAGAATTACTTCATCTTTATTAGGGTTCCCCTCGGAGATTCAGTAATCCTTTGAAAATGGAGTGGAAATCCAACATCTCAGTTTCAAACTCCCCTCTGCAGTGCCTGGATGGTGAATATCCCTCGGAGAGTCCGGGGCTGGAGCAGTGCACAAACTATTACTTTGTTAAGCCTGTTACTTGCTCCCTATTTGAATCAAAGCAGCCAGGATCCTCTCAGGAATGATATTCCCAGCTGGTGGAGATAGAAGACGGAATGCTATAGGTATTCTTTGCCTGATCCAACCTGTAGCAAAATGCCATGAGTTTCTAGCATCTCAGCGGAAGGTTGATCTGTGTGATCTACAACCAAGGACCTGAGCTCTACCTGGAGTCGAAGGGTTGTGTTGGTATTTTCGGATGAACCTGGGAGTTAAATTATCCAGCATACAGATACTTTTTAAAAGTGCTGGTCTTGGTTGCGGATCTAAAAGTTCAATATCATTTTCAACGGGTTCTGGGAAACTTAATTAAGTAGTTGGTAGGTGATCTTGTAGGTAGATTAGCTGTGGGATTTAACCCCGGTCTTCCTTTAGCAGCTGTTCTCAGAAGATGGCCTAACGTAACGATCAAGAGTCCAAGCTCCGTGATGATGCAGACCTGGGTCCGATAATTCTGCTAGGCACTAGCATTGTAGCCTTGGCCAAGTCATTTAGCCTTGCTCGGCTTTGTTTCCTTTTCTTTACAGTGAGAGTAATGCTACCTCCTAGGGTTGTTTCAAGAATTCCGTGAGATAATGAATGGGAAGCACTTAATGCTTTGGCATTAAGTAAAGCCTCAATGAATACAATAAATACATCGATATTATTCTATATGCTCCTTAATTGCCAAGCTGGTGGGTGGTCCAGAAATAAAGCTATCTTCAATGAACGTTTAAGAATGACATAATTAGAGATCCAACGCATGGTTTTAGATTTCACATTGATCATTGTGATATCAGAGATAACTTTGGGGTTTTCACCCCTTTGGATGTGGGAGGTCGCTCTTTTTCTGTGTGAGCGAATGGGCTAATGGTATGTGATGGGGGGGGGGGCATCTACCGCTTTCGGCTCACCCATGACCTTAAAGGCAGGGCAAGTCGGTAAAGAGTTGAGGTGTTATTCTAAGTGTACTGGGAAGCCAAGGAAAACTGTGAGCTAGGGTATGGCTGAGTGCCTTGAGAACATAGATAAGAGAACAGCTAATCCCAGGGAGTCAGGAACAGGAGAGGTTTCAGAAGGGGGGGAATGGTGGAGCTATGCCTTTGCTCATCTGTGGGTAAGACAGGACGATGCCAAAGTCTGTGTGATTTGATACCCCTCATTCTTAACCACAGTCGCACCCTGCCTCCCCTGGTGGGGCCCCTTCCTACGGCTCTGTTTTCACTGAAAAGTGGGAAGCAAGATCTCTGCTGAGAGTGGAGTGGATATATGGTGGCAGCTTGAGAGCCCTGCAGATCTGGGACAGCCACAGGAAGACCAAGGACAGCTCGTCCAAGCAAGGCTGAGGACCCCCAGGGAAGGCTGGATCTCCATAGAGGGCATGCTGTCTGGCCAGTTGGACAAGGCTCTCTAGCAGCATGGGCGCAGGGGTGAATAAAACCAATCACTTGGTGAATCCAGGAGTTGGCCGAGATGTGGTTGACTTGATTGGGGAAGACATGAAACCAGAAAGAGCCTGGAGAAGGGATAGGACTAGAGGCTTAGTGGGATGGAAAAGCAGGACCAGTGGTAATAAAGTAGGCAAACACAGAGGCGGGAGAGGTACTGTGGTCATAGAACAGAATTCTATGTTCTATAGAATTCTGAAGTGAGTGGGGAGTGGCAGTGATAAGTTTCGGGAGTGGCGGTGATAAGTGTTCATCTATATTAGTCATTTTTCTTCTGTGTAACAAACCCACCTCAAAAGGACAAATGTTCATTTTCCTTTATCATGGGTCTGTGGGTTGGCTAGGGTTTGGCCTGAGTTACACTCCAGCTTCAGGACTTAGCCTGAAGGAGCAGCAGCTACTGGGACATATTCTTCTCAGGGTGGGTTACAAAAACGCTAGGGCCCAAGGCAAACATATAGGTACATTTAAGGCCTCTGCTCACATCATATCCATGAACTTTCCAAAAAGAAGTCACATGGCCAAGACCCAGAATGGTCAAGTAGGGAAGTACATACCATCCCAAGGAGGGGTACAAATATTTCCTAAACAGTACTCCAGTTACTCTGTATAAATAAATGAATTTGTTTAGGGGACAGGACAGAGAGCGGGAGGAGTATTCGCCTGTAGGAGACTGCTACAGTAAGTAGTAAGAAGGCTGAGGATAGCAGTAGCCCAGAGAAGTCTTGTATGTGTGTCTTTCCCAATAACACCCATTGGTTGAGTCTTGGGTGTGGCCTCCATGTGAAAGTTGGCTGTATAGGGAGTCCAACTGGCTGGATAGTGATGGAGTCCATGTGTAAAATCAAGACTTTTCTGAGGATAGCAAAACTGGCTCAGGGCAACTTGTCATTGTCCCTAGAAAAGAGAACAGAGCACATGCTTCCATTTTCTACCCATCCATTCGAAACATATGTCTTGCACAGATGCCTGTAGGTGCTGGATCTATGATGATGGCATGGTCCCTGCAGTTCTGGAGCTCACAATTTAGAGAGGAGAGACCATAAACAAACAAACAAACAAATCAATCAAACAAAAATAAAAATTGGAGTGTGGCTAGTGCTATGAAACAAACAGAATAGTGGTCAGATTCCTCTCTCATTCTGTGTTGGTTCGTTTACGCTTGTTCAATTTCATTATGCTTTTTCTAAAAGCCTCTTTGAACACACTGGGTGTTATTTGATCCCAGCCATAAGCATTTATGATGCATTTCTTATTGGCTGGTCACCAGGGAGAACCATGAGCTCTCATCAAGTTTGCAGTCCATCTATGGAAACAGTGCTTGACCGAACGAAGACATTAGTATGCTGGTATTAGGTTCTTATCACCTGCACCTCAGACTGGCATTAAATAAACGTGAGGGGAATTCAAAGGAGGAAGTAATTCATTTCACCGTTTGTTGAATGCCTGCCTGAGCCTGGGCACGGGCTGCCGGCCTCTATTAAGAAGAGCTGAGCTCTTGGTGGCCTGTTCCTGGCTGCGGCAGTGCAAGCATTTGCCCAGTAGATGGCATCCAAGTGATCCTTTCTGGCTCTTGAATCCCTAAGGATGGCTTCTTGCTGAGTAGCATCCCTAGGGCCCTGGCACTTTTTCTCTGGTGCCATATAGAACTTGGGAAGAAGTGACAGGTGAATGCCAGAGAGGATCCGACTATTTTATATTTAATTATAGAGCATTTGGTACTGAGTAGATGTTAGAGCATCTTTATTTGCTCACTATTCTTGACAATCTTTGTGATAATTAGTATTAGCCTAACTTCTGACAGTCTTAGAACCCATTATGTGATGGATTCATTTATAACCATTGACGGGTTATATTTCCAAGACAAGAGGAGAAAGTCCTGAGGTCACTGAGCCCAGGAGAGGACTTTGTTCATGTCCTCTTGCCCAGGAAAGATTGGTTTAGTAAACTCAGAATATTCAGGCTATGGAAAGGAGCTAAATCTCTCTTCCTTCCCCCAACTTTTTATTTTATTTTTTATTTTTTTTAAAGATTTTATTTATTTATTTGACAGAGAGAAACACAGCCAGAGAGGGAACACAAGCAGGGGGAGTGAGAGAGGGAGAAGCAGGCTTCCCGCCGAGCAGGGAGCCCAATGTGGGGCTCTATCCCAGGTCTCCAGGATCATGACCTGAGCCGAAGGCAGTTGCCCAACCAACTGAGCCACTCAGGCGCCCCCCAATTTTTTATTTTGAAAAATTTTATATTTACAAAGAGTTGGAAGATTAGTACATTCACATGCCCTTCACCTGGATCCACCAATAATCGTTTTCTCACATCTGACTTTCTCTCTCTTTTATGGCACTATGAACTTGTGAATTTACATTTTCTCCTACATTTTATAATGCGATCATCATTTTTCTTTTTGTTGCTCGAACAGTCCCAGAATTGGCCAGTGAAGACCATTCAAGCCAACTCTACAGCATCGTTCTTTAAGCTGTTGTTTCCTTCCCCTCCGCTCCCCTTTCACCAAAAATATTTCAAATTCACCTTGATTGTTTATGTCCAGGCTGTAGAACCAGCCATTTCTTATGAATCCTGGTTCCTTTTGTGCAGAATGGTATTTAGGAACTGGGATCTGGATGCTGGCCTATGAGAGGCACTGCTATTTAAAGTCAAAATCAAGGCTTCCTCCCAAAGCTTTGTAAATGGAAAGTTGATGTCTTAAGTGGAACCAGTCCACTGACCTTCAGAGTGGAGCTTATTCAATGTGGCCCTCTGGCTGAGCGTTTTAGCCACCAAATGAGATGAGCAATGAGAGGGCCTAAGAGCTACCCAGAATAACACACTTCTAGCGCACGTTGTTGTGACCCAGAATTGCGGGCTATGGGGAATATAAGGGATGTGAAGGTAAGCAAGTCAACCCAGATAAGAGAGGATTTTTGGGGAGAGATTATAGACCCTTTGATAGACCCATTTTATCTTGTTAGCCATATTTTGGATAGAGCAGAGGGGCTGGCTGTGAGCCATGCATAAAAACGTGGGCCCAGAATATCAGAGAGGAGAATGATTTGTGTAGGCTGGTCCTTGAGCCATAATGGGGAATGATCAAAAGCAAATTTTAGAGAGAGTGAGCGAAAGGCCTGCAAAGCTGTATGTTACTGATATATGGAGCTCTCTTCCTAGGGAGCCATCGAATCATCTGGGACATGTGGCTGAAAACTGGCTCATCTTGTTCTGGACTTCTGTGTCCTGACACTTCCAGGAAAGGACCAAGGACCATGTACATCCAAACTGGAGACTGTATTATGTGGTGGTTAGGCATTGAGTTTGGAACCAGTACGGTCTGGATGGGAATCTCTTATTCCTTCTGTGACTTTGAGCACCGTTACTCAATCTTTGTAAGTCTGTTGCCTCATTCACAACATGGGACAGTAATGGTGGTCGTCTGTGGACTTCTGTGAGGGTTCAATGAAGTAGTGCCTGTAGATCCCTTAATATGGAGCCTGGTTCATAGGACAGGCTTGCTGAGTGGCAGCTGCTCCTCTGGTCACTGCTAACCCGGAGCCATGGAGTGAGCTCTTCTTTGTCTTTTTCTTGTTTGAGAAGAAAATCAAGATAGGACCAGAGAGGAAAAATAACAAGGTAGAATTCCCTAGGGACAAGACAATATATATTGGATATGGAGAGATAATCTTCCCAGAACAAGGATTGTATGGTAAATAACATTTTACATTTCATATAAAATTATATGAAAATTATGTACACTATATATATATATGCATACTCTATATAGCATATTTATAGAAGATATATAGTTGAATCTATATTCAAGGATATTCATGTCTGAGCCTTTGCAGATGATTTTATGTTATCAAAGAACATATCATCAATCACTGCTCAGTTTCTGGCTAAGGTGTAGGAGAACATGAATAAGACCTCCTTTGCTGCTCAAACAGCAAGAAATCACCTGGTAAACCAAAGAAAATTCAGTTTTCTTTAAACCGTCAAGTATCTGTGAACACAAAGTCTAAAAAGAATCTAAACTCCAGAGGAGTAAGTTCTTTCTGTGTAAGCCGGTCATCCAGCATACTTCTTACCAGAGGCCAGCTATGAGGCTGGGGCAGAGCAGGTGAAGGGTGGGCCAACTAGAGGAGGAAGCAGGATCAGCCAGGGAAGGAGGCAGGGCCAGCCAGAGCTGTGATGAGTCTGTGGGTCACATCTAACGGAGACCCCAGACTAAAGGGGGCCCTCTCTACCAAGTATTCTCTAGAATGAAGTTGTGCTGAGCAAGCAGAGACTAGGGCAAAGTAGATCTTGGGATGTTGTCATTCTGCAGCTTCAAAATTTGGTGATTTCAAAGCCTCAAACACTCACAGTTTCCCAGTCTTACAGTTATGGAGGTGTGCGGGGATTGCAGAGAATTTTGAAAATCAAAGACAGATTTTGTTAGGTTTCTGGTGCTTGAATTTCAAGACCCCTCTAGAAGAATCAGCTTTGATCTTGCTTCATACTAGCTTAATTTCTGATTGGGTCTAAATGATCAGCCCTCTCCTCCCTGCCAAATAGCGAAAAGGATGTTACCAATATTACCAATTAAAAGGAAAGAAGCAGAGAATATAACATCCAGTCAAGAGAAAAAAAATCAATCAAAAGAGATAGGCCATGCATAACCAAATATCGGAATTTTCAGACAAGGAATTTAAAAGAGAACACTTTAAAATAGGGGCACGTGGCTGGCTCAGTTGGTAGGGCATATCACTGTTGATCTTAGGGTCATGAATTTGAGCCCCACGTTGGGCACAGAGCTTACTTAAAAAGATAAAATAAAAAATAAAATAACTTTAAAATAAATATACTAAAGGTTCTATAGGAAAAGGTATAGTGGAAGAAGAGATGAGAAATTTCAAGTTAGATTTGGAAAGTTTTAAAAAGAACCAAATGGAAATTTCAGAACTGAAAACTGTACAATCCTAAAATAGTCATTGGAGGAGATTCATAGCCTATTGGTCACAATGTAAGAAAGGATCAGGAGAGGGCACCTGGGTGGCTCAGTGGGTTAAAGCCTCTGCCTTCAGCTCAGGTCATGATCTCAGGGTCCTGGGATCGAGGCCTGCATTGGGCTCTCTGCTCAGCAGGGAGCCTGCTTCCTCCTCTTTCTCTCTCTCTGCCTGCCTCTCTGCCTACTTGTGATCTCTCTCTCTCTCGCTCTCTCTCTCTCTCTCTCTCTGTTAAATAAATAAATAATTAAAATCTTAAAAAAAAAGAAAAGAAAGGATCAGGGGATTTAAACACAAATTTAATAGAATGAACCAAGCCAAAGCTCAAAGAAAAAGGACTGAAATCCTTTTTATGCAGAAATCAAAATTCTCTGTGCTACCTAAACCCAGATCCTTTCTTTTGAGTTGGATTGGCTCTGTTACCTCTCTGTTATTTTTTTGTGAAGATTCTGATGATAGTTGAGTGTACAGACCACTTGAGACAAAGAGGAAGGGGCTTTAAAAATGGTTTGATTGGGCAGGGAGATATTTGATTTTGTCTGGCACAGTCATTCTGTTAACAATGATCTGAACACCTGCTCCGTGCCTGTGAATATGCAAACAAGACAGACAACGTCCCTGCTCTCATGTCATGGGGGAGGCAAGCAATTACATAAACCATCTCTTAGCACTTATTATGAACCAGGCATTCTAAGTGCCTTCACGCACTAAGTCATTGATCCTCATCAGAATCGTTTTATAGGTGAGGTTGCTGAGGCACAGAAGGGTAAGTAATTTCCTTGCTGTCATACAGCTTGTAAGTAGCAGACTAAGGAAGATGCCACTTCAGAAGCCAGGCCCCAGAGCTCTGTCTCTCCTCCTCTGTTCTAAATCACCTCTCCATGTAGGACTCACTTGAGTCCCTGTCTGGGGGCCTAGCAGGTCATAGTAAGATGAACCAAGTCACGTGGAAACTGTGAGCTCCTTTCCAGCTTCCAGCCTAGGACATCATGGGTCATCCCCGTGTCCTCATCCAAGCCTTTGATCTGCCATCCCTGTGCGGGCTCCTGCGTCTGCTGGGTTTAGGGATGTAGCCAGTGGTGTAGGGAGCTCCCAGGAGCCCTGGAGAACGGGTCAGAAGCTGGGATGTCCCCCGCGAGTCTTGTGCCAAAATAGGGCCTCAGATCCAGCAAGACTCAAGAGAAGTAACAACATTAGTTGCCATTTATTGAGCATTTTATGATTCCGGTACTGTGTTAATGGCTTTACAAAAACATCTATCTCATTTAATCCTTATAACAAATAAGAAAACAACAACATGGTAGAAGGTACTAATATTATTCTCATTTCCAGCGAGGAAGCCTGGGTCTGCAGAATCTGGAGAACTTGCCTGGGGTCACACAGCTAGTAAAAGACCGAAAGGCAGAGTGGACTTCCCCTTAATCATTGTGAGTCCTGCCTCAGAGTCATCTCTGAAGGAGGGAAGGAAATGCAGATGTCTCTCTATGTCTGAATGCCTGCTTTCTTTAGTCCTTCTCCCCAATAACCGAAAAGGAAAGATTAAAACAAAACAAAACTCCATCCACATCTCCAAAGTGTATTGTGTCTGCCTCTTGCTCCTCCCTCCCCAACCTCATGCTGGAGATGGCGAGACTTTTGTCTGAATGCTGCTGGGGGGTTCGTTTTTGTTGGGAACCTTCCAGCTCTCTTGCTAGTTTAGAAATTAATGGAGATTTCTCTTCAGCT
>PITA01016566.1:24614-46242 GCA_004023965.1 Spilogale gracilis
ACCACCTGCTTGGTTGGCCACCAGTACTTCCTTGGCGGGGACACTCATCTGTGTTCACTGTTCTGCCCTAGACAGAGAGGTACACTCAGTCTGCCCTGCACCCAGACCTACCAACTCCCCAAGAAGAGGCAGGAGTGGATAGGGAGCTAAAGGAGCCCCTTGATGTGAGAAGAGAGTAGGGCTCCTTCCTCCTCTTCCCCGTACCTCATACCTCCCCCCAAGCACATTTCTGAGAAGTGGCCTCTTTGTGCCTGGTTGGCTGGAACTTGTCCACCATCTTGGGGCCAATTCCCCCCTCCCCCACCCCCGGGGTGAGAAGGAAAACATCGTGAAGAAGGAGCTGTGGCCTGTGCTTTGGAATCCTGACTATGTCTGAAGGACAGCCCCAGGCCTGTAGGAACAATGGTCTAGCATCTCACGTGGCCAGGGGCCAGCACCTGGATGGGAATGGTGGCACTAACCTCTCCAGACGCCATGTGAGATCCTGGGTCTGGCCAAAGCCCAAATGGTCCTGCCAGAAAGACCTGACAGGGGTGGGCACTAGCTCCTCCTGGACATGAGGAGAGGCCCATTGCCCTGTTGCCTGAGACCAGTTTCCATTTGCAGAGAAGCAGACTGGCAGCATTTCCTGCTCCTTCTAACTTGGGGTCTCTGCAGGAGGATTGCAGTGGGAGCTGGGATTTAACACCTTGCAGGCTGGGAAGTTGCCAGTCCCCAAAGGGTGGAGGCTGAGCAGGAAGATTTCTTTTTTTGTCTCTCACACCCAAAGATCACTTCCGTAGCCAACAGATGGGCGGATGGGGGCGATGGCATGTGAGGTGTGCAGGAAGAAGGAAAGTGCATTTCAGAAAATGGGACCAGGAGTGGGGCAGGGAGGAGATTCAATGTATTTTTCCGGTGGGGTGGAAGAATCCTGCTCCTTCAAAGTGGTATGGGACAGGGCCAGGTCAGGAAGCCCCCAAGACAATTGAAATACTCGTCAAGACCCAGTATGGGTACTAGACAGATCCAAGTTCAAATCCCTGCTCTGCCACCAGGCAGCAAGAGTTAACATTTACTGATGTCTCTGCTAAGGGCTTTTCACCCGTGCTGTGATTCAAGCCTCACAAAATCATATGAAGTGGGTGTCAGCTTTATTCCCATTTGACTCAGGTTTCCTGTGGTTCCAAGAGAGGAAGTAACTTGCCCAAAGCCACACAGCCAGTGAAGGTAAAGCTGAGTCTCAAACCAAGGGCAGTGGGGCTCTACAGTCTCTGTCTGTAATCAATGCTTTATAGTTAAAACAGTTACTTACAGTCTTTTGACCTCCCGCCATCTGGCTTTGAGGAAGTCACTAACTGCTTACATCCTTAGGGTTGCACCTCTGGCAAATGGGGGAGATGAACATTGTTCTCCTAGGTTTCTCATGAGCATTACATGAGAGGATATTGGTAAATCTTTCAGCCAGTGCCTGGCCTGTGATAATATAATCATTCATTCATTCAACAGCTATTTACTGAGCACCTGCTACAAGCCAGGTCCCGTTCTAGGTGCACAAACTAGGAGAGGTCCCAGCTCCACTAACAAGAGCAAGCAAATAAGCTAGATAAGGCCAATTAGTGATAATGGGTTATGGAGAAAAAGAAAAATAGAGTAAGGACAGTTACTGTAGAGACATGAAGGTCCACTATAGCTGGGTGGTCAAGGGAAGCCTCTTTGAAGAAGGGGCAGTTGAATTTAATTCTGCAAGAAAGGAGATGTAGAAGAATACAAGCCTTCCAGGCCAAGGGAACAGCAAGGACAAGGCCCAGAATTGGGAACAGCAAGGAGGCCAGTGTGGCTGGGCCCTCAGTGAGGCAGGGCCACGAACGTCGTAGGAAGGTGTTTGCATAGAAGGAAGCCTTTGGAGGGTTGGATCAAGAGAGTAATGCGACCTGATTTTTTTATTTAAGAGATGCTTTTGGTTCCTGCGTGGAGAATCAAATACTGGGGAAATGGATTGCAGAGAGAAATGGTGGAGGCCAGACGAGACAAGAAGCCCCAGTGGAAAGAGGTGGACAGTGCTTCCCATTGGCAGACCAGGACAGCCCCCATAAAAATCTGAATGAAGACGGAACTGGTGCAACCAACCCAGCAGTAGTTTCCACAAAAGGAACAAGCCTCAGACCTCATAGCTTATCAAAAATGGAGTTTAGGCTCTTTACCTAAACATTGTAGAAAGATCACCATCATCATCCTGCTATCGAGCAGTGGCCACTGATGTTAATATTTTTCTTTTAAACAATGAGAATTTATACTTTTGGGGGGGTATTGACTGCAACAGCATAGCTAAACTTTGTGAGGTCAAACTAGATTTATGTACAGAACAGGGTTAGGCAAACTTTTTCTGTGAAGGAGCAGATAGTAAATATTTACGTGGACCCTGCTGTTTCCTGTCAGAACCATTCAACTCTGCTGCTATAGCTGGACAGCAACCATAGAAAAGGCATTAAAAATGGCCGTGGCTCTGTGCCAATAAAACTTTATGTATAAAAGCAAACAGTGAGCTGCATTCAGCCCATAGATTACAGTTGGACAATTCTGGTAGGAGATATCATTTATTTATGTGATCCAGATAATTTTTTTCTATAAAACCAATTTGAGACATTTCCCACAAACTCTTTTGTAAAACTAGCATGCATATTACACACCTGTGTTTAACACCAGAAAATCTGATGTGAGTTAATGGTGACTCAGCCCAGTGGTTTTCTTGATGATTCTTTAGAGGTAAATCAGGGTAACCAAAGTGGTAGTGAGGGTAGAGGACTTTGGACCCCTACACCTCAAGCAGGAGAACTTCTTGGATGCATTTTTTTTTTAATTGGCATCTTTCAAAAGAATTTGGGGGAAAAGGGTTGGGAGCTAGAAAACAAATAAACAAACAGAAAACCAGTAATCCAGTCCAAATGGTTGAAGACCATGTTTCCCTTCTGGTGTCATGCGTTAGGGACACATTTATTACATAACTGCAAATGGAACAAATTGACACATAAATTTTCTAACTGGATGGAAAGGGGTCAGGAAAGTGTTGCTTTGGGGTCATATTTTTGGGGTAGAGGATATTGAGGAGACACAGGCCAAGGGTCTTATGCAGTTTGAGGCTTCAGCAAAAGACGACAGTATCTCCTTTCAAAGCCTCATGAGGTGGAGTCAGTAGGTTGGAGTAGGGCAGTCTTGAGATGGAAAGGTGATAGAGTGGCTTGGACTTTACATTCGGACACGTGGTTGAATCTCTGCTCTGTTGTCACTTAGTGGCTAGACAAGCTATTTCTTTAACTCTCTTGTTACGCATTTTCCCAGCTGAAAAACCAGAATGATATTACTTCCCTTTTCAAGCTGTTGGGTGGATTAAGTGAATTAACCTATGCAAATTTCCTAGCACATTGCCAGGTACTTGAGAAAGTAATTTCGGTCTCCACTCTGTTCTCATCGGTGTGGGGTGAGCTCAAAGGCTCCTTGAGACCTTCTACCATCTCTTTCCTGTTGACTCCATTTTCCCTGCCCCAATCTTCTCTTCCCAGGATGTGGCCAGGTTCTGCGAGCCTCAAAGGGTCAGATTTTGTTGGAGAGCTACCCTCTAAATGCTCATTGCGAATGGACCATTCATGCCAAGCCTGGGTTCATCATCCAGCTAAGGTAAGGGGCTAGGGTCAGAATTAGGGAGTTTGGGGTTATAAGGAAACACAGTTAAGAGGACTGAGGACCCTGGATCCTAATGACCACAAGCTAACCATCAGCACTTTATTCTTTAAAGCAGGTAATGTGGGGCACCTGGGTGACCCAGTTGATTAAAGTGTCTGGCTCTTGGTTTTGGCTCAGATCTGATCTCAGGGTCATGAGATCGAGCCCCATGTTGGGCTCCCCGCTTGGCATGGAGTCTGCTTGAGTTTCTCCCTCTCTCCCTCTCTCTGTGCACCTCCCCTTCTTGCACTCTCCTGCACACTCTGTCTCAAATAAGTGGATATATCCTTAAAAAAGAAGCAGGAAATGCACACTAGACCTTTCTTTCTTTTTTTTTTTTTTCTTTTGACTTGTTGGTGATTCCATGGAGTAAGTCCTGGTCAAAATTATGGCCAATTATATGTTTGTCATTCACTGCCCTACAGTGTGGGGGTTGTGGGCTTAGGTAATTTTGATCTAAGCATAGTATACAAAGCAAAATACTAATTGCAGCCTACCCACCCGCAAATCTTTACCAAATCTTCCTACTCACCCAGCACTGGGCTGGGTTCTATGAGAGGAAAGGGAAGAAATAAAAGGCACAGATCTAATCTTCAAGGAATTTATACTCCAAATTGAGATTTATGCTTATCAGCTCCTTTCACCCATAGTCTCAGAAAACAACCACCACCCCATAACAAATAAAAGCAATTTTCTCCTTGGTGTGTAAGATAAGCCGTTTGTTCTTATGGAGCTTTGGGGTCCTCACAGATATTTAATTTATGCTATAGTACAAAGTACAGACCCAGTTTTATTGTAACTCAAGATAAGCAACACAAGAGAGTCCTGTTCTGTGAGAACTGCTCATTGCTGCCTCCTAGTGCCGGGAACAGCTGAAATGTCATCAGGCTGACATGTCTGATGGGGTGGTACACACTGTGGGAGTTTGACGGATACTTGTTGCATGACTAAATGTTGAAAGACCTTCTTTCTGCCTCCAGTATACCTCCTCTCTCCTGGCAAATACTCTCCTTTTCCGCTCCAGGGAAGTGGAGTGGTCCACTCACCTCTGGGATTTCTAGGGACATTGTCCACTTAGTTCTTTCCTTCCTACCCAGTAAGGAGGTTGGCAGTGATGGAAATCTCTAATCTCCGAGGGCACATATTTTCAATAAGTATTTTCTAGATGGATCAATGGAGTTTTCCACGTTCTAGCTGGCTCCTCAGATGGCTCTCTGTTCTCCAGGAGGGGTACCATATGACACTCTACCTTGAAAGGATCCAGTAAAACAGTCCCCTTCTCAATTTTCCTCACCAGAGCTGGCCCTCAGTGACTGAACTCCCTGTTCCTCAAGGATCTGGGGTTGGGAGTAAGACTCATTAATTAGACTTTTCTAGAAGGAGGTTAACATAAGGAACACCTGAGGGGTCACACTGTTCTGTTAAGGGACTTCTGGTGGGGTGTGTCAGGGATGATAAGGACAAGTGTTAAATGCCACATATTCAGCACCTTAGGGACCAGGCCATGGTCCCCTTCAGGGCCTCTGAGGAGCTTCTCCAAGATACAGGATGCAAAGGAAATCTCTCCCAAAACAAAAATCAAAAATGATGGAGGGATTGGACAAGCACATCAAATGCCTAGGAGAGGACCCTAGAGAGGCTTGGAAATATATAGATTTCTTTTCCTTCAGTCATATCTGGACCTACTGGCCAGTGATAATAATAATAAAAGAAACACCAATGCACATGTACAATGTCCAGACCAAACGCTGAGTGGTCATTCCTGGTGCCCCTGCCTTCTATCTTTCTATTTGCCACAAAATCTGTCTTCTTATTTGTACAGTAATCTCAAGTCCATCCACTTCTGACTCTGATGCCACTATTCTCCTTTTACCACCATCACCACCCACCTTGATGCTCTCATGGTCTCCTAACTAGATTCCATGATTCCATTCTTGCCAGCTCTGTTGTCTTCCTTCCTCCATGACAAGAGTGATCCTTTAAAATTTTAAATTAAATCATGATTCTGTTATGAAAACCTTCCTGCTCATTCCTATCAGGCTTGGAATAAAATCTAGACCCCTCACCATGTAGGATCTGGCTCCTGCTTTCCTTGCTGTCCTCAGTTCATACCACTCTCCCTTTCATACTTCATTTTACAACATCCCTGACCTTCTTTCAGGTCCTCAAATATGCCAAACTCATTACTGTCTCAGGGCCTTTGCACCTACAGAGTCCCTTACCCAGACCTCTCTTCCTCATGACCCTCACATGGCTGGCTCTATTTCATCATGTAAGTGGCTTCCCAGATATCAAGTTCACAGAAAGGTCTGCCCTTGACAACATTGTATAAAAACTTACCCTCTCCAGTCACTTTTTATGCTCTTATATGGTTTATTTTCTTCACAGCACTTAATACTCTATGAAATTACCTTATTTTCTGGTTTCCTTGCTTAATGTTTGTCAGAACTACTCTCTGTTGGGTCTGACAGTAATAGGGTGTATCTAGTTGGGTCACCTCTGTGCTTTCAGCACCTAGAACAGCGCCCACCACAGATGAATGTTAACTACTTGATTCAAATGTACGAATATAAATACAACTTGCAATATCTCATATTTTGCTTTCAGAGGAAAGCTGTGATCTCTGTTGGGTGGTGGCCTTGTCCCTGCTCCTTCCCTTTGCAGACAGAGATACTGAAGTCCAGAGGAAAACACGGATCTGTCAAGGCCCACAATTAGCTAGTCGTGATATCTGGGTGAGAAATCAGGTCCTTAGATGTTAGACATTTCACAAAGCATTATTAATGGAACTTATACTGCTTTACCAAAGGTTTTGTGATAAAAGTTTTGTAAAATAAATACTAGTTAAAAAGTTTCTTTTTAGGAAGACATTTAAGTGTATTCAAAATATATTGTCACTGTGGTCCCGTGTTCTTTAATCTTGACACTCAGACTTTTTGCCCAAAGTGGTAGAAATAGTCCCTTGTCCCAGCATTTAAGGTGGTAGTTGTGAACTCTCCTGTCTATTCTTAATTCTTCTCCAAAAAATGAGGGAGAAGATATAGATGTACATTCTGTGACCTTGACACCAAGGCATTCCCTTTGAAATAATCTGAAGAGTGGCTTTTCCTCTCATCATCTGGGATGTGGCTGCCTCCTATCCTGTCTCTTGGAATTGGGCACTTGGGGTCATCTTCTGCTTTTTGGATCTGATGTATTCAAGTATTTCCAAACCCAAAACCCTTTAAGGCAGTCACAGATTTATCAGATCTCCCCTCACTTCTGAAATTCTGATATAGTGCTACCTTTTTTAGTCTTTGGGACAAGAATTCTTGCTATGCAGAAGATCCTTGCCTTCTCATCCTTCCATCAAATGGAGGATGTACAGAGATTTTGTTCTTTTATTGAGTCTTGCAACACAAGATGTCTTTTTTCCATCCTCTGGTTGTAAAATTGTACTATCATGTCCATGCAACCATCTACTCACTAGTATTTCCTTGGCATCTCTGTATGCCAGGTGCCGTGTTGGGCACTGTGCAAACAATGGTGGAAGAAGACAACTGTTCTCTCCTACACTCAAGAGATTTATACCCTAGTGGAAGGGATAGGCATGCACACACACATACACACACACACACACACACACACACACATGCGCTCTCACAAAATCAAGAAGATAAATAAGATAAATTAAAATTTATATACCCATTAGGAAAAGAACAAGGGAGCTCCTTTAAAAATCATTGTCAAGGAAACCTCTTTGAGGAGCAACTATTTCAGGTGAGGCCCAAGGATAGGAAGGAACCAGCCATGTAGCCTGGGACAAAAGTGCCCCTGGAGGAGAGACCAGCATGTACAGAGACGTTCTGGATGGAAGAGGGGCTCCCTCTGCCCAGGCACATGCACACACACTGGGCAGCCCTCTGCTAAAAGAAATTCACCTGACCTCACATCGTCCAGGACCCTTCTTCTGTCAAGTCAGGCCAGTGGCCCTGCTCTCTGAGACCTGTCCATCATCTGGAGGGGCCGGGACCCACCTGTTTCCTGCTGTCCCCCTCTCTGCCCACAGGTTTGTCATGCTGAGCCTGGAGTTTGACTACATGTGCCAGTATGACTACGTGGAGGTCCGCGACGGAGACAGCAGCAATAGCCAGATCATCAAGCGCTTCTGTGGCAACGAGCGGCCAGTGCCCATCCGCAGCACAGGCTCCTCACTCCACATCCTCTTCCATTCAGATGGCTCCAAGAATTTCGATGGCTTCCACGCCATCTTTGAGGAGATCACAGGTAAAGGCCATGGAGACAGATGTAGCATTTTATGGCTGTGCTCCAGGCAGCCCTTTCTGAGCCCCTTTCCTCCTCCCCGCTCAGCCTCATTAAAGCCTGCTGTGCTGGGTTCTTGGAAGCAACCTACACGTTGAGAAGGAAGAAGGAGATGGCAGGATGTATTCCAGTAAGGTTCAACCAGAAGCTTAACTAGTTGGTATGTTGCCTCTGTGTAGGTGCTGGGGCAGAGGGAGGCCCGGTCGTGTGTCCAAGGGCACAGAGCGGTTGGCTCAGCCTCGGGGGCCTCTCATGGTTAAGGGCATTTGCTTGGGAGCTCTGGCTAATGAAGCCAAGAGACCTGGGGTAAATTCTTTGACTTCTCTGGGACTTAGTTTCCTAATGGGTGAGTAAGGAAGAAAGCATAGCTCCTGCTCCATTAAGGAGGTTCTGGGAGATGAAAGAGGCAAAGAGCTTGGCACAGTGCCTGGTACACAGGACGCACTCCGAGCCGCCCAAGCACAGGGGTGCCCTGGACCTCCCCCTGTTAGCTGCAAGATAGGCAGTCAAAGTGTTTCCCTCAGTGGCAAGTGCTACTCACTTTGTGAGTAACTCTAGGCCTGCCTGGAACTCCTGCCCTGTTCATATCAGGAAGTAGCATTGGACCAAAATGAGCAAAATGCACAATCCTAGGGAAGGACCCTCAGCTCTCGCTATTTTGAGATTGGACTGCATCCAGCTTTCCAAACCGAGCTCAGGCGTAAAGTTCTGTTTGTATGTTTGTTTGTTTGTTTTTTAAATACCTAGTTAGGGGCACCTGGGTGGCTCAGTTGCTAAGCATCTGTCTTTGGCTCAGGTCATAATCCTAGAGTTCTGGGATCGAGCCCCACATCGGGCTCCCTGCTCGGCGGGAAGCCTGCTTCTCCCTCCCTCACTCCCCCAGCTTGTGTTCCCTCTCTAGCTGTGTTCCTCTCTGTCAAATAAATAAAATCTTAAAAATAAGTAAATAGATAAATAAATAAATGCCCAGTTAGGCATTATTTTGTTTGGCATTTTGACTGCTGTGGATTCCTCCAGAAGGTAGGATACAAAAGCCTCAGGAAAGGTGGTAGCGGGGGTGGGGGGGCGGGGAGCGGTGGTCATCGTTCTGCAGCCTTGTCCTTTCAACAAGACCAGCAGATGCCCCCCCCGCCTGCCCTTCCCTTAGATCGTCTCACGTGAGTGCTCAGCAGTTGCTGCCCCTCTGTGGGCCCGCTGCCTTCCAAGGATGCCCCCAGTGGAGCCGTGCGGGCCTGGGTGTTCTGGAACCTGTGATGCTGTGGTGTGGGGAGGTCAGCCTGTGGCAGACCCTTGCCCTTGGGAATACAGGGCCAGCCAAGGCTGGGTAGGGTCACACTTGAGACACGAGTGGGGGTCTTCATGGTAGCTGGCAGGGCTGGCTGTCAGGGAAGCCCGGGAGAAGCAGCAGTGGCTCACCAGCCCATGACCCTGGGACTGAGGGTCGGGTCGGGAGGTTCTCTCCTTGGAAGGGGGCTCCTCAGCCCCCGCGGAGAACTCTGGGAAAGGCTGGTCTGTGTTGTCAGGTAGGCAGTAACACTTCCGGTTCCTCAGACACCCGGTCTGTGTGCTTGTACTCCGGTGTTTTCCTCAGGCTAAGGTCAGCTCTTCACATGCGCCCACCCAGCCCCAGCCCTCAGGGCATGTAGTCTTCTTCCTCTGCTGAACCTTTTCTCTTGTTCCAGTGGGTTGTGACCTTGCCCCACGTGGAGCGCCTGGAACACTTTCTCCTCTTCCTTGACAATCTATTATGCTTCAGTGAGAGTCCTTGTATATTTTTTTGTCAGAAAGCTCTGATTTGGTAAGCAGAATGTCCGACTCTGGCGCCTCCCATGGGGTGAACACTCAGCACAGGCTTGTGGAACTAGGCCTGGCGGTATACTTCCACAACAGCGTAAATGAATGTAGGGTTAGTGGTTAGCACGCAGACTTCTGTTTCCCAAAGTGTTCTCTGTAGAGAAATAGTCTTCTGTGAAGACACGAGCTCTGAGATCAGATGAGCTTGGGAAAGGCCAGACATTATGTACATTCTGAGAAAATTGCAGTGCACATTAGGACGTGGAACATTCTGAGAAGTTCTGCAGTAAGGAAATCTGGTTAATTATCAGTCAATACCAGTAGCACTTCCCCACCTTACTTGAGCCACAACCCTTTCTTAGCCGAACACATCAGCATTTTGAGGGACTAATGTTTACACAAGGCATGCTAGGAAATCCTCAAGTACATTTTCAACAGTGTCTTGGAGATCTTCCAGTTCCTTTCCCTCCTTACCCAGGGTGATTTCTTGAAAAAAGATGATCAAAAGCTCCCCGAGGCTGCCTCCCTCCCCTGGAGTCCCTATGGGAGGGGTAAAGGCGTGCTTCTGCCTTGATCATGTGGCATAACTATTTGTGTTGGCTTTAGGCTTTTCAGACCATAGAAGCATGCTTCTGGGGCCTTCGAGAATATCATATAATATCAGATACATACATGTTTTAGGCACTCTCAAACAATGATAACAGGAATCCAATGAAAGAAGTGAAAGTATTGTCAGAAGAAGACTTGAATAAGCAAGTGAAAGACTGGTCAAGGGTCCAGGCTTGAAGAAATGGACTCACCATGCAGTGACACTGAGGGAAATTGCCTTTTCTCTTACAGCATGTTCCTCTTCTCCCTGTTTCCATGATGGCGCTTGCCTTCTTGACAAAGCAGGATCTTACAAGTGCTCCTGCCTGGCAGGCTACACTGGGCACCGCTGTGAAAATCGTGAGTATGCCTCTGGAGTGGAGTCAGGTGGGGCGTGGGGCTGGCGTGGAGAGGGCTCTGGGAGCTTGTGAAGTCTGTTGTCCCTTGGTGTTTAGGATGGTCTTTTCAGCGTGGCAGGTAATGTGGACAATCCCATCGAGTGGTTCTCGGGGCCAAGCAGCCTCTCTGACTCAGGATATCTGGAAACACCCACGTCTTCCCGTTGACATTTCCAGACCTCACTGCTGCATGTACCCCTCAAAAAGATATAGCTTCTATGGCCTCAGATAGTATTCAGAGCTCAAAAACTTGGAAGGAGGGCCAACAGGAGAAAGCCACCATCAGAGAGGTTCCTGCAGCTCTCATTCTGAACTCCCTGTCCATGGTAGGATCCGAATTTTGGAGTTCTGCCTCTCGGTAGCATTCATAGACGTCGAGGAAGGTTTTGCATGGTCCAAAGCCATTGGCATGGAGGAACTCAACACCGTGACCGGAAGTCATTTCTTAGGGGTCTCTCTGGTACCCAAGCCTTGTGTGTAAACGTGTCTTGTAACAGAAATTTGAGACCTAACACAGATGTCATGAATTGCAACTGTCAGCATGGAATGAGATGTGCAGAAGAATGAGAAGATTGAAAACTTGGGGGAAAGGCAAAGGAGGACACATAAGAGCCTAGATAGGATTTCCCCCCAGAAGACCCCGAGTGATGAGTGTGGGTGCAGGTGATGTATTAGGACACGGTCCCAGGGAAGCTAGCAAGGGGGTGGGGAAGCTGGGCTGGCAAGCCAGGAAAGCCAAGCGAAGGTGTGATTTCAGGCAAAATCTAGCCTCAGTGGAATCTGGCATGTAGGTTACATCTCCAAGTGGGTTCTGGCTGCATGGCAAGGCAGCTGGGCTTTCATAGCCCCCGTGAGACCAGCCAGTGGCCAAGGGCTGCCCTGGGCGAATAGGAGAACATGCCTGACTTTCTGTGCATCCGAGCTGAGTGGTCCAGATGCCCTTGAATAGTCAAAGAGATCTCAGCTGTGAGCCACTGGAAGCAAAACAATATAGAAGACTGGGGGGTGGGGAAGGAGGCGGCCCACAGAAGCAGATCAGCGGCAGGGTCTGCTACAACCGCTTGTAACTATCATACCTAGGTACTTTGGGGTCATCCTGTAAGGGGCCCGGGTCTGGTAGCATTCTGTACATCTCCATTTTTCAATCAAGGTCATGAGTTTTTCTTGTAAACAAGGCAGATGGAAGCTACGGTGTCAACAGTGGGTCCCTGGGTGTGTCACTTCATTCTGCCAAGAGCGTCCCTTGCTTTGGCTTGGTGCGGCTGACCTGGTGTGGTTTTATCAGGTGCTTAGAAAACGGTGCTCTGCTTCATGGTTCCGGTCTAGTTTGAGCCTGCTGGGTTGTGCACAAGGCAGAGAAGGGAAATGCCGCTTTCTCTTTGTCTTCAGAAGGTGTGTACTAGTGGATCTGGAATCTTGACAATGGCACATCATCAGCTTCACCCTGTAAATTCAGAGGGAGAAAAAAAAGGAGGGGGGAGGCTTAATTTCTTGATGAACTAACTGATTGCACAATAACGAGAGCTTTGAAAAACAAGGCAAACTTGGAGAGAAGTGAAATATCACCAAATAGGCCCAAATGCTTTAAGAAGCTGGGTCAAATCAGGGCAGGGTGGGGATTGGGGAGGGACAGGGGGAGAAATTGATCAAAAGTTGCAATTAAAGTATTAATGAGTTGCTTACAAGCCAAACATTGGCTTTTCAGCATTGGCATTGTATCCAGAAAACAAAGGAAAACAAAACAAAGCCGTATAATGAAAAAGAATGTAAAATGTGTCATTATGAGCTGATTCATATAACTTGAGTCATGAACTGTCTCAGATCACTTCGCTCTCAGAACACTGGCACAGACAGACAGGAGAATTCTCTCTAGCCACTTTTCAAACCGTCATTCAAAAACCAAAATTCCCTTAGGATCTTGTAGTTGTAACTCGGTGAGAGTATTCATGGTGGAAATTTGATACATTATTTTCTGGCGTTCATGTGGGGGACCAAATGTTTTATTATTTTTTATAAGACTTAGATTTGTTTTTCCTTCTAGGAAATTCAGAAGGAGTTCCAGCTAACTCAGTGAGGGAAACATCACAGAAATTGGTTGTGGCAGTTTACCTTGTAATTTCCAAACAAACCTTTAGTGGTTTTCTAGAGTAGCCCATTAGCTAGGAAAACAAAAAGGGGGGGCGGATTTACTTTATTGTTTTCCTCATGAGTATACCACTGCACTGGAAAAATACCCCTGGAGGAAATTGCTTCAAAATGAATAAGAAAACTCAAGTGTTCTGGGATTCTGTAAACTTTGAAATGCCCAAACTGAATGAGGCATTTGTTTTACAAAATTACTTTAAAAGCACCAAATCAAATATGAATGAGAATCCCATCTTTTCTTGAAGCAGTACCAAATCCTATGGGGGGAGCCCTTCACAGACACTGCTTTAATGGTCTCTCCTCCCAAAGCCTTTGTGAGAAGGTGGACTGATGTTCCTTTTAGCGGATAAAGGATTTGAAGCAGGGAGCGCAAGGCACTGGTCCCCATCAGCTTTGAAACTCGAGGCTATAATTCCACAGTTACGGTATGGTTCACGATTTCCCAAACATGGTTCTTACCAGATGAACAACTGGTAAGCTCTGGTCATGCCCTTGTGTCCCATTATCTAGTCCTCTCAAAGAGCTTTTCCTTTTCAGGTAAGCTTTGCCTGTCATTCTTTTCCAAAGAGAATCCCGATTCCCTATCTCTTGATATAAGCTAGTCTCATTCTTTTCTTGGTATATATTTAAGAATGTTAATGGGACTAGAATAGAAATAGATTTTCTGCTTATTTACAGAAGAAGGAATACGTGTAAAAACTAATCAAACAGTCCAGCTGTGTATCAAATAAAAAGAGAGCAGTATTTTCCCTGACCCATCCTGGTTCCCAGTGGAATCACTGATATTATGGTCCTTCTGCACTTTTCTCTATGATGTGCCAACCTAAGTTGTGGATAAATCAGTATTTTAAACCAGTGATTCTCAGTTGGGGGTGACTTTGGCCCCCATTCCGGCCCTCAGGGGCCTTTGGCAACATCTGGAAACACTGTTGATTATCCTCATTGCACAGGGGAGGCTGCCCCTGCCATCTAATGGGTGGAGGCCAGCAATGCTGCTCAACATTTCGCCAGGCACCAAGGCCAACCCAGACCAGAGAGTGATCTGGCCCAAATGTCAATCATGCCCAACTTGAGAAACCCGGTTTTAAACCAAAGTGGATTAAAGTATACATGCAACTTTTGAACTTGTTTTCAGTGCCTGCCTCATGGACATTTTCTCCAGGCCAGTCCCTGTTGGTCTACCTTATTAAAAACAAATGATTTTCTGAGTATTCCCTCGTAGGGATATATACACCATCATGTGTGTTCTAATCCCTTAAGATGGACTTGATCCCCAACTGAGTTTATCATTATAAAGAGAGCAGCGATGAATATCCTAACACCAATTTCTTGGTTCCTATCTTTGAGGTGTTTTTCTAAGAGAAATTCCTAGATGCTGATCCCTTAGTTCAAAGAGCCCATAGATTTAAACATTGGAAGGTATAGCTGAAATGGACCCTGAAAAGTTTCACCAGTTTTTACAAGATGAGCCATTATAATCACCAGTCCTCAAAATAAGAATCAGATTTCACATGTGAGAGACGAGGGTCTCTTCCTGTCAAGTTGAAAATGTATTTATTTTCAAAGGAAGGTGAATGGGTCCGAAGGAGGGTCTGGAGCCCGGACTTCCTGGGGTAGTAAAGGAAGAGGAGGAAAGGACGTATGCGGGTCGGGCTCATTCAGTCGTCAAGAGGCTGAGAGTCCTCAGTGCAGTTCCTATCGCTGCTACCCCAGATCTCGTCTCCTGCTGTTTCCCAAGGGGGAGCAAATGTCCCCTGCTCCCAGGTTACTACCTCTGAGTGCAAAAAAATGGGGAGTTGCCCCCTCCTCAGCCCTGGGGCCAAGCTAACCTCCTGCCAGGACCCTCAGTGACCCCAACCTCCCTGGGCCACCGTGTAAGAAACCACGGGTTCCCCTCACACACACTTTTTTTTTTCCCCTCTGAAGTTTCCTGTTTCTTTGTATGGAGCACAAGGACAAAATAAGTTCTTGAGTAAATGGTGGGAATCTTGTTTTGTACAAGTGGAGAGCGAGGGATTCATTGCCCCGCTCCAGTTTCCATGTTGCCTTTGTTCCCCTGGCCCAGTTATCGGTGCCTGGACTTTTCCCTGCATCTTAATGAAGGACGATGAAACAGGCTAAATCTTGGGGCACAATGCCCACACTGCGGGCCCTGACGCGCTTTGAACAGAACAAATCGGCTTCCACCAATTAAAGAACACTGGGGAATCCGGATTCGTTTGGGGTTTGGAGCATCAGAAGGTTTCCCACTAGCCTGTCCCAAGGACCGGGAAGAAAGAACCCCAGATGAGAGGCACACTTTATACTTTAGCTTCAAAGGGACAACCGCATTTCTCATCAGAATAACTGGTTAGGAACTTTGGGGTTTTCATGGAAACAGTAACACTGATGCAGTGGGAATGCGCCAAAGCCGCCAGGGGGTCAAGATCACCTCTCCTGTTGCAGACGGAAGATGCTGGGCTGTGCGGGGATGCGCGCAGGTTGTCCCAAGCGCTCTCAGGGGAGGCACTGTAAACACGGAATTGTGTGCTGGCTTTTACACAGTCCCAAGGGCCAGTCTTAGCCTTAATGTATGGAGGACAGGGGCCCCTTTGTCCGTAGTGAGATGGTACGTCCTCGGGTGAAGAACTTGGTCACTCTGGGCAGAAGGACGTGGGTTTGACTCTTAGCCTGCCATTTACCAGCCACATGACCTCGACCAGCCTGTTTCACTCCAGTAGGCCTCAGTTTCCCCGTTTATAAGATTCAGAAAAATAACACTACATATTTCTCAGAGTGTTTGCAGGGAATGGAATGAAATAATCCACATAAGGCTCTGAATTGAGTCATAGGAGCCATTACTTTTCTTCTTTGAGTATAGTTGACACAGAATGTTACATTAGTTTCAGGTGTAGGGCGTAGTGATTCAGGTTTCTCCCCATGTTATGCTAGGCTCACCGCCGTTGGCCTCCATGGGGTATGCTGTGCCTTTCATCCCTGTGACTTACCTGTTCCCCTACTAGAAGCCTGTGTCTCCACTCCCCTTTTCCCACTTAGCCCATCCCTCGCCCTCTTCCCTCTGGCCACCGCCCCGTTTGTTCTCTGTGTTTATAGGTGTGTGTCTGCTCTTTGTTTTTTTGTTTAGTCATTTGTTTTGTTTTTAGATTCCACATATGAGTGAGACAATATGGTATTTTTTTTTCTCTGTCTTATTTCACTTTGCATAATATCGCCTGTGATTGCCATTTAAAGTTTGGCAGAAAGTAGAGAATCCTCCAGATAAGGGGTTAGGGGAACAGTACCAGTTTCTACAAACTAGATGATTATGACACACTTTTCTTGGGGCTCTAGGCTTTAGGAAAATTCTCTCCTCAACTTTCTCAGTTTCCTCTCTGAATTGCTTTTTGCAGATCATTGCTGGATCCTAAGTCTTGCTTACTACTACCCTTGGGTACAGGCAAGAAGGATCTGGTTTTCACAGGGCGGATAGACACTGCCATGTCATCATCATACAGGAATACTAGATTCCAGGAGAAGACACCCACATTGGGCGTGATGTATGGGGAGCCTTGTAACCAGGGCAGTCCAGAGACGGGGCTGTAAGAAATGATGAGCGAGTGATGCCCAGGAGGAACTGGATTTGGACGCTCCAAGCTGGGTTGCCTGAGTGTCATATTATCTGGTCAGCCTCCCTTTTTCTCATGGGGCTTTTCAGAAGTCACTCATTTAGCATGGGGCAGTCATGTAGGAGACTGGTGCTCCAGACCGTCACTTAGATGTTTTATTAGAGGGATGTGGCAACAAAGAGAATGAGCAAACTGGCTTGAGTTGGCATGAGAGGTGAGGGCTAATTCCATGGAAGGGTCCTGGGGAATCCATAGTTGTTATCCACAAGTACTCAATAGCTCAGCCTTCAGAAATTGGAGGAGCCCCAAAGACCATGAGCTAATGGCAGCTACCTTCTCATATACCTCCTTACACATGAGCCTCCCTCTACTTCCCTCCCTAACATGGAAATAAATCTCTGATGTCCTTCTTGGTGTATTTAGAGGGATATTGTCCCATTTAGGTTAAGATCTGAAAAGCAAGAGCTATTACTAAACTCAGTAGAAGCTGCTTTTATATGGTTATCAAGGCATGTGTTTGTTTTGTAATTCAGGGGAAACGTTTCCTTTTCACTTGGATCATTCCTTATCAGGTGACCCTAAGTCTGCATAGATGAGGTCACATTTTAGCATTAACCCCGATGGGCTCCATGGGCCTCGGGCCTCTTAACTAAGCATCGCTCTACCCCATTCAGGGTCAGAGGCTTGGCGCTTGGCATAGGAGGGGTGCATTTTGCGAGTCAGCAGCCTTATCACGATGGACATCATTCTAGCGGATAATAAGAGGACAGATGAGGCCGCACGGTCAACTTTCCAGCCTGGCTGTCTCCAAGAGCTCGGATGGAGCACCCATCAAGGTGGAGAGGGCCAGACCCACCATCCTTTTACTAAGAATTGCCTTCCACTTGCCTGCCCCTGACAGGGCCCTCTTTGCTTTTGCTTTAGCAGACGCAGTCACTCATGCAGGACTTAATGCAGGAGGCGGATTTTATTTTGGTTCTAGGTGAAGAGGTAATCCATTAGAGCGGGGGTGGGCTGGCTGCCACCAAGGAAAGAGGCCGGAGGCTGCGAAGAGTGGGAGAACGTGAGAGCAAAGCAGAATTAACTTCAGCTGGGGACAAACATCCGGGCCTTCCTGGATCCTGAGACCAACCCCAGCCCCTTGACCAGAAGCCAGCGGGCCCCCCACTTTTCTCTAAAAGCTCCTGCCTTGTGGGGTGTTCACTACCTGTCCCTCGCCCTGCTTCAGAAGAGGAAACCTTCCTCTCTACGAAACATAAGACATTTCCGTTGGCATCCGGGAATTAAACCCAACAGTTCCCGCCATCTCTGTTCCCAGTTTAGGCTGGACTATGTGCTCAATGTGACATTGTCTCATTTCCCTGTTTCAGTGTCCCCCCGGGGTAGGTACTGTGATCCTCGCCACTTGATGGATCCATCCAGCCAGACACCGTTGAGCATCTGGTAGGTACGAGGCACTGGGGAAATAAGGCAGGGTATACAGTATAGCTTTTTCCTTCTGTTTGGCAGAGCCATAAAACAACTCCAATCTCCCCCTTTCTGGAGCGCAGAGGAGAGTGGATACCACAGGGTTCGGGGCCAAAAATTCCTCTAGGAAAGCTTTTGGTGAAGGTGACTGTGTGAGCAAGTGGGCAAAGTGGGCAAAGCCTTTTAGGACTCAGAGCTGCTCAGCAGCCCATTGTCTTCACCGCTAGGGCTAAATAGAACACAGTTGCCTAGTTTGAGCAGTCCTTTTATTTTGCAAAGTTGACTATAAACACTGCTGGGGGACATTTTCCCCAGGGGTTTAGCATTATCATCCACCTCCCACCTCCTCCCCAGTAGCTGACTCAGAAACCTGAGATTTGGGGAAGCCTCAAGAAGACGGTCACCCAGCAGGTTGACTAGGTGGAGGGCAGCTAAGTTTCTACCCGATCCGTAGGTTACTCATTTGCTCCACCGAATGAGGATGTGACTGATTTTTGAATAAAAGTAAAACGGCCAGTACTTTCTGAACATTTTTCAAAGTTGACCTGTCTTTTAGACACAGGCAGTGTCCGCTAAGTAAGTAGGCCATCCAAACACCGGAAAAGTGGTATCCGAAAGACCCAGTGTACCAGGGGCCAAGGACAACACTGATTAAGATCAAATAGCTCATTGTAAGCCTCAGCCTCCAAACTGCTGCCGGATGAATAAAAAGCAGTGTGAGCCATCCAAGCATAATTTCGCATGGATACTGTCTCATTCGCACTCACAGGGGGCTGGGCTATGTCAGGGGGACAGTTCCATTGGCTGGAAAGAGATAAAAAGGGTTTGTGGTGGGGACTCCAGTTGGTGTCATTGCGCCTGGTGGGGGCACCTTTGTGAAGGTAAAAGATAATGGGTTTGACCCAAAGGCATTCCACTCAATATAAGCTGTAGGTGAAGAAGGGGGGGCCCATCCAGTGCTTGTCTCTGGGTGTTGCTCTCATGTCCATTCAGGTTTCCAGAATGAACAAAGCCCCAGTGGGAAAGTTAATGCCTTTTCCAAACAGAATAGAAGTTCTGTCACAAACTGTTTCCTTGATTTTGGTGATGAGCGAGAATGGATGCGTACCAAGAGCATGCTAAGAACTGAGACCAACATGTCCCCATCACCCAGCCCCCAAGACCAGATAAGTAAGGGGGTCACAAAATCCAAGAAGACTTTGGATATGTTTTCTTTGCTGAAATTCTCAGATAATCTTACAGCTCTTGTTAAAGTCCAATGTCGACCGCTTCCCCAAAAAGAACCAAGGATGCTCAGGATAATGCAAATCACACAGTGAGGTTTATTTCCAGCTAGCTGGGGTCCAAGCATCTGCCCGACGCAGCAGGTTTCAACAAGGACCCCGAATGCAAGGGTCTAGGGGTTTATATGCGTTTCAAACAGCAAGCATGAGTTACACAGTAATTTTCTTGGTTGGGTGAGATAACATTTTAACCCCCCCCCCCCCCCCCCCCCCCCCAGTTCCTGGAATGCCCAAACATTCCAGGAACTGAAGCAAGATGCACAAATGGTTTCTTGACTTAACTGCCCTCATTTGGTAAACACAGGTCTTATAAAAGCATAAATCACCAGGGGGTCTTAAATATGTAGAGGCCTAAATCACCAGGGAGTTTCAGGGCCTGCTCTGGCTGCCTTGAGGCTAAGCAGGCCCTAACATTACCCCCTTTACTTGTTCATAATGAGGAATCTTACTCATTTAAGCGAGAGGCCTCTATATTCTCGGTGCCAGATCTATATTTTAAACTTAGTAACCGCCAAAAGACCGTTTAAATTTATACCATGACGAATTTCAGTTACCCAGGCAAGGGTAGGAGAGAGGGTTAACAATCAGAGCCAATCGCACACAGATGGAAAAATGCTCATAGTCACTTTTAAACATATAAGGTGACTCAGAAGCTCCCATATCATTAGGCAACAATAAAAGTAACAACAAAGTTATTGTCTTTTGAGCTTTAGCTTCTGTCCATGGTCAGCGGGGTCCGTCGGCAGCAGTGTCCATCCCTGGGGGGCGTCCTTGTCCTCAGCTCCTTTGTCGTGGCATGCATGACTCCAGGTCCTGATGCCTTTTATTTTTACTGCCGTGGAGGTGGTGAGGATGACAGTAAATGCCCTCTTCCAGCGAGGTTCCGGGTTTTCCACCTGGTGGTGGCACACCCAGACTAAATTTACATCGAGTGTGCTTCGTGCCCTAAGGAGGGTGAAGGGAAGGAGATCCATCCATCCACCTCTAGTCTCAATTAGAATTAACTTCGTTAAGATCTCTTTAAGAGTCCGGTTCATTTTCTCTACTTGTCCAGAACTCTGGGGCCGGTAGGCACAGTGTAGCTTCCAATTTGTGCCCACGGCTGTGGCTAATGCCTGTGAGACTGAACTCACGAATGCGGGCTGTTATCTAACCTGATCTCCAGAGGCAACCCAAACCTAGGAATCATTTCCTCTAGTAGCCTTTTGGCGACCACCCTTGCTGTCTCATGTTTGGTGGAGAAAGCCCCCACCCAGCCTGAAAAAGTATCCACAAAAACTAACATGTACTTGTGTCCATATTTTCCCTGTTTCATTTCTATAAAATCTATTTCCCAATAAACTCCTGGTTTCCTACCCCTCTTTCTTTTTCTCTTCCCATCCTGGTTCCTCCTGCAGTCTTTGCCTGACGTTGAGCATATCTATTTACCACATTCTGAGCCATACGCCCTAGCTTGGAGAGCTGGAACTGTTTACACACAAGTTCCTCAAACTTGCACGTCCCTGAGTGCTCTGATGTATTTGGCTTACTAGCTTTTCCTCCCAGTCCTCGAGGAAGAACTATTTTCCTTTTCCTGGTTTTAGCTCAATACCCTTCATAGTCCAATTTAGCCCATTTTTGTAAATACTTTAAATCTTCCTACAAGGAAGAGATGGACTTACCCGCTACCTGGAGCATAACCCTGGGCTTGGCAAAAGTGAGCGGGGTTTCTGAGCCTGGGCTCCATCAGTCATCATCCAGTCCCAGCAGCTGGAATGTAGGACTTGCCGGGTCAGAGATTCCTCCACGTTGAGGCGCCGGGGATGCTTTGAGGCCAGGGCAGTCGGATTTCCAGTGGCCCATTTTCTGACATTGAGGGCACACGTTTGGTTGGTTCCCTTGGGTTTGGACAATGATGGGCCCCGTGGCCTTCAGTGCCACTTTGGAAACAGGCCCCTGTTGGGCGCATTGGGCCCCCTTTAGACATTTGGCTCCCAGAGCCGACCAGCCACAGGGCAGCTGCTAAGGTTTGGGTTTGGAGCTGGCTTTGCAGAAGCACTCTGATCTGCTCCCCACCCGCTTTCTCCAAGTTTAAGCTTTTCCTTCCATTGACCATCTCCTATCTGCCTCTTCTTGCTTCATGTAATGCCAAAACCTTGACTATTTTCCTAGTCTGCCTTTCATCCCCCTGTTGTTGATCACCTCTTCTGCTATGCTCACTAATTCAGCTAAGTTTTCCTTATGTCTGAGGCTGAATGGCTAGTAAAGGCCAAGTTAATTGCTCACTGGTTTTCAGGTGCCTCAGGGTAGATCGGGCTGTACATTTTATAGGCTCCAATAAGCCTTTCCATAAAAGCCCCTCGGGACT
>PITA01016567.1:0-11915 GCA_004023965.1 Spilogale gracilis
GTTGAGAAATGTTCCCTCTATCCCTATACTTTGGAGAGTTTTGATCAGGAACGGGTGTTGTATTTTGTCAAATGCCTTTTCTGCATCAATTGAGAGTACCATGTGGTTTTTCTCTCTTCTCTTATTGATTTGTTCTATCACGTTGATTGTTTTGCGAGTGTTAAACCACCCCTGCATCTCTGGGATAAAACCCACCTGGCCATGGTGGATAATCTTTTTAATGTACTGTTGGATCCTGTTAGCAAGGATCTTATTGAGAATCTTGGCATCCGTATTCATCAGTGATATTGGTCTGAAGTTCTCCTTTTTGATGGGGTCTTTGTCTGGTTTGGGGATTAGAGTGATGCTGGCTTCATAGAAAAGAGTCTGGAAGTTTTCCTTCTGTTTCTATTTTTTGAAAGAGCTTCAGGAGAATAGGTGTTATTTCTTCTTTGAATGTTTGGTAGAATTCCCCAGGGAATCCGTCTGGGCCTGGACTCTTGTTTTTGGGGAGGTTTTTGATCACTGCTTCGATCAGCAATGAGAAATTTTAAACCTAGAAGAAATGTGATAGTCCCCTTCTCTTCATTTTGGGATGAAAGTGATAAAGCCCAGATATAAACAAATCTTGGTCCTTCTTCAAGCCCCAGAACACATTTTAACAGTGGATGGAAATATTTCTGAAATATATTTTTACTTCCTTATCTCCGTAAGAGTGTACATCCTGAACAAACTTCTAAGTTTTTCTTGATAATTCTGATAACTTTGGTAATTCAAAAGTACCTGATATCAGATGTCCAGCCCCAAAGTAATAATGCCGGCCTTTGCTAACGGCTGCCACCAGTGTGCAGCCCTGACCATCTCCACTCATCTCCCTCCCAGCTAATGGGGTCTACTCTACATGATATTGGGAAAGAGTTAGAAACCATCCACAAATAAAGGTGAGACTAGGTAAAAACCAAAAAAGAAAAACAATCAGCTCTGGTACATAAGCTTTACAGCAATTACTGCCAACACTTACAAATGGACTTTGCGTGTTCTAGTTGTTGGGCTATGCTGAAGAGGGAAAGCCTGTCCCCAAAAAGGATGTCTAGAGAGGTGAGATATGTGCAGTCCTTTAGAAAAAGTTCTGCCCCAAAATGCAATTCATCACTTCTAAGAAAGCATAAAGTTTCAAATTACTTAAAGAGAAATTAACTTTCTGACCATTAACATTATAAGTAGCACCACACAAAACTACAAATTGCCGAGATGCCTGGGTGGCTCAGTCGGTTAAGCATCCCACTCCCGATCTCAGCTCAGGTCTTGACCTCAGAGTCAAGAGTTCAAGCCGTATGTTGGGCTCCACACTGGGCATGGAGCCTACTTGAAAAAAAAAAATTGCCAAGGTAGTATTTACTTCTCAAACAACAGCTTAAAAGTATGAATAGGAAAATAAGCTTTAAATAAAAGGGGATTTCATTTCTTCTACAACCTACCCCACCCAAATTCTCCAGTAGGCTGACATAAACAGTGTTTCTGGTCTCTTTACTACTATTCTACCAAAACTAGACTATTTTAAAAATTAACAATAGAAAAGGTTTAAGGTTAGTCTGTATTAGAAAGGAAAGATTCGCAAAAACAGAGAGCCATAAATCAAAATTGCAAATGACTCACATGTAAGCATTCAACATAATACGTTCCCTCAGCAATTAAACAGCAAATACAGGAGCTCAACAGATAACGAAAAGTAAAAAGTTTGGGGCTCTCTGAGGAGATAATCTGGTTCTTGCCAAGCTGCATGCTCATGGCTAGAGATGGAGCATGTTCCCTCCATGCCCATGTCCTGACTACTACACACACCTCCAGTTCCATGTGGGTCCCCATGGGCCTAAGTTCCAGATGTTAAGAGCCCAGGGATCATTAGAGCTAGCTCTCTGCTTCCTCTACTACTCTGGAAGAGAAAGAGGTAGAAGGAACCCCACCAGCTTTAAACAGCTTTAGGAGAAAGGAGCACTAAAGATTAAAGATTTAAAGGGATTTGCAAAGGAGAAGTTAAGGTTTATTTTCTTATTTTACACTGGGCCTTTTCTCCATTACAAAACAAAATAATTTAGCTTATTAAAAGTCTTACACTAACAATACAAGTATTCACCACTCACTCCCTGAACTTTATCCCATGAAAATTCTTTCCCAAAACAATACCCTACAAGATATTAGCCCCTCTCCACACCTCCATCAAAATATCTCCCACAGCAGGTCCTTTGTACCTTTCTGACAGCACTCACACAGGACTCTTCTGTGGCATGTCTTACCACAGCACTAGAAGCTTCTCCAGGGCAGGGAGCTCACTCTACTTTGCACTCTTTAAACTCCTGCCACAAGGGCTTCACTTAATGGCTATTTGGCGTTTGCTAAATGAATTTCTGTGGTATCAGATCATGATGCGTCCAATTCATTATTGGGGGAAAAAAATACAACTTTCCAATGCAGCAATAACACTGCTGCCCCCAGGGAAGGGCACTGCCACTTTCTTTTTTTTGTTGTTTTTGTTTTGTTTTGTTTTGTTTTTTTGTTTTTGTGCCACTTTCACAAGAGAAAGAAATCCAGTGACAACCATCTGTCTCAAGTCAGTACTTCGGACACGATCTCATGTGCAAAGCAGCCAATCAGGAGCACCTTTCTCAACAAGAAGTGGAAGAATGTGAGAGGTCATTAGAGCAGAGTCCCTGTATAAATGTACCAGACACTATCCATAGGTAATCCCTTGTCCTCCAAATTCTTCAAGTGAAAACATGCCTTCAAGCCACTGCTTCCTTCACCTGCTCTTTCTTTTTTTTTTTTTTTTAAGATTTTATTTATTTGACAGCAAGAAACACAGCTAGAGAGGGAACACAAGCAGGGGGAGTGAGAGAGGGAGAAGCAGGCTTCCCGCTGAGCAAGGAGCCCGATGCGGGGCTCGATTCCGGGTCTCCGGGATCATGACCTGAGCCGAAGGCAGTCGCCCAACCAACTGAGCCACCCAGGCGCCCCTCACCTGCTCTTTCAACACTGGATGGCCCACCGTGCCAGGTTGTCCCATGGTCTTGTCTGACCAACCCTAACAGCCTGCTCATTTCTAGACTTCCTCTCATATCCCTTCTTGAAAGCACCTCATCAAACCTTAAAACTTGCTTTCTGGCATAGGGTGTGACACTGTATGACACCTTCTTTGCCACAAGCTCAAGTCTACAAGTCACATACTTTTGCCTGCCTCCACGGGTCAAAACTACGCCCTAGAACACAAAATAAGTAGAGGGCCCAGCAGAGCAGACACACTTGGCTCAGGCACAGCCAGCGTGCGCTCAGTGGCTCAGGGGCCCTGCAGGAAAGAGCACTGCTGCTCACAGACACTCGTGCACGCCCGCCCACCACCAGCTCTGTGCGCGTGTCCTCTGAGCACAGGGCAAGGGTCACAGGGCAGGAACAGACGACCACAAAGAGAAAGAATACACTACCATGAATTGTCACGCACTTTAGAAGTAACAGTAGTACACAGAGGAGATACTGATGGAGACATGAACTGCTCTGAGCAGTGTTCTGAAGCTCTTCCAATAACAGGTAAGAACTAAGAACTTGGACTACTGAGATATATATAACACTGTAGGGTTCAACTACAGAACGCACCGAAATTCCAAATTTAGTTTCCTCAGAAATCACTGCACTGGACCCACAGCACCATGTTTAAAATTCCTTACCAAGTAGTTCAAATAAAAATCAATGGGTATTTTTTTTTTAATTTAGTCATGTATCTGCCAAACAAGCAAAAGAACACAAAAAAATTTCCAGAAAGTGATATAATTTCTTAGCCAATCCATGGTGCAGCAATTTTCTCAAAACCAAAATACAAAACAAATTACCTACCCTTGTAACAGGCAGGCTGCACTCAGGGCTTGGGCTTCAAGGCCAGGGCGACACCTCGGGGGTCCAGGGGCATCTGCAGATGCTGGAGGGACACTGCCAACAGGGGAAGGGGGAGAGTGGCGGTGCAGGCAGAAGGCCTCTGTGTGACTCTGTCTCCGACTCCACTGACTCTACTGCACCACTTCCTTCTTCTCTGCATTTGGGGACAGGGAGTGGTTGGAGAATGATCTCTACAAATATACTAACTCAGAAAAAAACTTTAAGTATTAGAAAGCTCTTCTTAATCCAAGCACATTCAGTTATCATTCGGTATCATTTCCACAATATTGTTGTAGCATTAAAAAACTGGAAATAACCCAACTGTATACAAATAGGAGACTGAATAAATTAAAGTGCATTCCAGGGGTACCTGACACATACCTACTAAGGAAGAGCATGTGGCCCTTGATCTCAGGGTTGTGAGTTCAAACCCAAGTCTACTTTTAAAAAAAAAGAAAGAAAAGGGAAAAAAGGTACATCCATATAATAGACTCCTAGGTAATCATTAAAAGAATGACACTGAGCTTTGTATACTTGGATATATCTAAGGTCTTTTAAATGAAAAGAGTGCTACCAATTGGTTTTTTAAGTGGGTGAGGAAATATATGCTTTTATACAATAGAATTTTTCTGGAAAAAAAAGAAACTAGCAATAACAGTGGCCCACATAAGGGACTGAAGGACTGGGGGTCTCAGTAAAGGAGTACACTCTTTCCCAATTCAAAAAAATTTCACTATGTACACATATCCCTGTTAAAAAAAAAAATCAGGAAGTACTTGTCTGTGATTATGACAAAATTAAAGCAATGGAAGGAAAAGTGTTGCCTCTTAACAGCAAATCTTACATTAACCTATCTCTAAAATTCTTTGTGGCAAATATTTGAATTTATTTAAACAAAGGTGGATACAGAGAGGTCCACTCTACCCTCCTCCTTCAAAATCATGATAACTTTCAATGTCTAGCCATAATGCTATAAAAAAAAAATGAACTTACTTCTCCAACCAAGACATAAATCTCTCAAATGTTTCCCTCTGTTGTAACCAAAGTGTAAATGATTCAAATATATTAAGAAATCCATAACTAAAGTTCAGTTACATTCCATATGTTATTATAGTATTCTAATCATATTTTCTGAGGAAATAGTTTCACCTAAGATTTTCTTATCACTAAACTAACAAAGAACTTTAGGATTACTGAAGAGTCCAAATTTCCTAAACTTTCCCCAGCCAAAAGTTATGTCAGTAATAAACTAGAAGATTCCCCCACATAGTTTCAAAATTTCCAAAACTGCTCCATTTCCAAACAGGACGGGGAAGGGGGATTGCAGGCAAAGCCCAAGTAAGCGTGTCCAACCTTCTTCCGCCTCTGTAGATGTCTTCCGGGGTCACTGATTCAATAACAGTAGCGGGAAGACAGTGGATCCACTGGGGCTGACTCTGAAGCCCAGCATAGGGGCACATGCCCCAGTCACATCCAGGGCAAATGAAGTGGCAACTATTGCTGTCCCACCCCACACCCACAGAGAACCAGACTGCTGAAAACAGTCTCTGCAACTACTACCATGAAAAGTGAAGCAAATGACTGGAGCTAATAATGCCCTTTGACTGGATTTTTACTAACAGAAATGTATTTCTTAAAGATGTATAAATGTGCAGGTACCTTGAAAAAAATAATGAATAAGTTAATTATGCTAATGAAAATGAAAGAAAGAAATTTTACTGACCTAAAACATTAACTAAAGTAGACACTCCAAGCAGCAAAATGTAACAAAATACTGACTTCTCATAAAGAAAAATTTCTAAACATTCAGAACTAAACTATTACTGTACAAAAATCTCCAGGCTTAGAAAAAAAAATTACTTCTTAGATCATTTACAAGTTGGTTGTTTATTCACACCTCCACTTAACATATATGTATTTGCCATGCACTGTTCTCAGTACCAGGCGTGCCATGCTGATTAAAATAGACCCAGTTCCTCCTTGTGCACTACTGGTGGAAATGCCAACTGGTACGGCCACTGTGGAAGACAGCATAGAAGTTCCTCAAATGTTAAAAATAAAACCACCCCCCAATCCAGCAATTGCACTAGTGGATATTTACCAAAAAAACCACAAAAATATTATTTGAAACAGATACATGCAAGGCGCCAGGGTGGCTTGGTCGGTTAAAGGTCTGCGGATGGCTCAGGTCATGATCCTAGGGTCCTGGGATCCAGCCCCACATCAGGCTCCCTGCCCAGCCTGGAGAGCATGCTCCTCCCTCTCCCACTTCCTGGGCTTGTGCTTACTCTCTCTGTTAAATAAATAAATACAAACAGAAAGAAAGAAAGAAGAAAGAGAAAGACAGAAAGAGAGAAAGAAAACAGATGCATGCACTCCTATGTTACTGCAGTGTTATTTACAATAGCTAAATTATGGAAGCAGCTCAAGTGTCCATCGACAGATGAATGGATAGAGGATGTGGTATATATATATATACAGTGGAATATTGTTCAGCTGCAAAAAGAAGGAAATCTTGCCATTTGCAACATGGATGGAGCTAGAGAATATTATGCTAAATTAAATAAGCCAGTCAAAGAAAGACAAATACCATATATGATTTCACTCATACGTGGAATTTAAGAAACAAAGGGGGAAAAAAAAGAGAGAGAGACACACATACAAACCAACAAACAGATTCTTACCTACAGAGAACAAACTGATGGTAACCAGAGTGGAGGTGGGTGAGGGGATGGGTGAAACAGGTGACAGGCACTAAGGAGGACATATATGATGAATACCAGGTGTTGTATGGAAGTGCTGAATCATTATGCTGTACACCTGAAACTAATATAACACTGTTAACTATACTGGAATTAAAATTAAAAATTTAATTAAAAAAAAAAAGACACCAGTTCCTGTCATCTCGAAGTTTACAAGAGTAAACACAAGAACAATGCATCAGGGCATTGTCTAGCTCTGTTACATGGAACAATAAGGAAAAACATCCTTGGAGTAGTTTTAATATTCTCTAGAGTGTGGCTTCAAAGCATATATAATAAATTAAAAATTTCTAACTTAAATTTTAAAATGAGCTGAAAATAAGATGATTTCATACAGTGATAAGTGCCACAAAGAAAACCAAACAGTAATGAGAAAGTAGCACCTGGAGTGGAGATAAGGACGTTCAGGCAAAGTTTTGTCACTGAGCTGAACCCCTCACCGTGATAATGAACAGACTATGACAGCCATGGTGCGCTTGGAGGGACAGAGGAACACATGAGGGTGTACTGTGGGAAAGCGGTGGAAAAGTGGCAGAGGGGGACAGGGGACAAATCACAAAGGGCATTATAGGCCACAAAAGGAGTTCGGATTTTATTCTAATGACTATGGAAAGTCACTGGCAGGCTCCACGCCCAGGAGTGACAAAGGGGAATCTGATTAAACACAACAGCTTCTTGTTTAGAACACAATACACCCTCAAGTAGAAAGAATGTTATAAAGCATGGTGCACCAATATTGCTTCTGTGCCTTTATCAGCCATAGCTGATCTCTGCTCCGTGCTAGGTGGTGTGCAAGGTACTGTATGCAGGGTCTCTGACCTCGAGCTCACAGTCTGGGAGAGATAAGAAACACTGAACAAATAATTATAGCTGTAATATTTATAAGAGTGGAGTATATAGAATGCCACTGAGCACCCAGGGCAAAGGGTAGTTAATCGGGCCTAGAGGAGTCCAGGAAGGAAGACCTCACACAAGACCAGACTCAGAGTCCTGCAAAGGGATTTCCTCAGTGCATTCCCCCTCTGTGTAACACCCAAGCCACTGGTGGGACACAAGAAAATGTAGGCGCTACAAAGACTCTTTCTTTTAAAGTATATTATGTAGGATTTTTATGGTAGAATGGGAGAAAAAATTAACATATAAAACCCGTAACTGGGGCGCCTGGGTGGCTCAGCTGGTTAAGCGACTGCCTTCGGCTCAGGTCATGATCCCAGAGACCTGGGATCGAGTCCCGCATCAGGTTCCCTGCTCTGCAGGAAGCCTGCTTCTCCCTCTCTCACTCCCCCTGCTTGTGTTCCCTCTCTGGCTGTGTTTCTCTCGTCAAATAAATAAAATCTTTAAAAAATAAAACCCGAAAAGATTTTATTTAGAACTTCAAAATTTTATTTAGAACTTCAAAAGCACAAACTTCCAGTTCTAAAATAAATTATGTCCTAGAGACTAACATACAGCACGGCAACTACAGTGAGTAACACTGTATCACATATTTGCTAAGAGAATAAATCTTAAAGTTCTCATAAGAGAAAAAAAGCTTTTGTTAACTGTGTGTGGTGACCGATATTAACTAGACTCACTGTGGTGGCCGCCCCCCAATATATACAAATACCGAACCATCATGCTGCACACCTGAAACCAATACAGTGTTGTATGTCAACTGTACCCCAACTTTAAAATTAATAATCTTTTAAAAAGAACTTTAATTATCTGGTGTTCCCACCACACTGAAAATGTGCTAGTCTACACATCCCTTCAGCAAGGGGCCTGTGCTGCGGCTGTGTCTGTGTACCATCATGAGCTGGGGGCTTAAAGACTTTTTTGAATACCAACCTTCTTGCAGCCATTTTTATGCCCAACCTCCCCCACCCCCCACCAAAAACAGACTTTCATCAAAGTTTGCAAACAGAGATGTAGAAAAAATTCCAAATATTCTCCACTTAGATTCAAAAATGATGAGCAATTTCCTGATTAGCTTTATCTGTGTAGACACGTGGACACACACATACTTCCTGAGTTCTTTGGAAGTGTTGAAGACACCATGACACCTCACCTCTAAACTCTTCAGCTCCTGTCCCCCAGTAATAAGGGCATCTCCTATATAATCATAACACCACAGTGCACCTAAAAAAAAAGAGAAAAAAATCAACAACTCTTTAATATCATCTATCATCAGGTACATAGTTTAAAGAATGTTTAAGTACAAGGAAAGGTTTTGTTGAGAAACTTACTGAAGGAATGTATTTAATAGACTGATCATATTTACTATTATTTGTATTTCATTATTTTTCATTTCTAAATGTAATAATACTTTTAGAGTTAAAAGTCCAATTTTTAGGGGTGCCTGGCTGGCTCAGTTGGTTAAGCATCTGTCTTCAGCTCACGTCATGATCTCGGGAGCCTGAATGATTGTGGTAGGGCTCCTTGCTCGGCAAGGAGTCTGCTTCTCCCCCTCCCTTTGCCCCTCTGCCCCATGGACACTTTCTCTCAAATAAAAAAATAAAATATATTTTTTAAAAAGATCAATTAAAAAAAGGGGGGGCGCATGGGTGGCTCAGTTGGTTGAGCGACTGCCTTCGGCTCAGGTCATGATCCCAGAGACCCCGGATCGAGCCCCACGTCGGGCTCCCTGCTCAGCGGGAAGCCTGCTTCTCCCTCTCTCACTCCCCTTGCTTGTGTTCCCTCTCTGGCTGTATTTCTCTCTATCAAATAAATAAATAAAATCTTAAAAAAAAATTTAAAAGTCAATGTGTTAAATATTTTAAGAATGATTATGGTAATCAAATATGGCAAAAAGAGTGAAAGTGGTACATACAAGATAGACATTTTGGAAGTGCTCTGTTAGTGGAAGGACACTCTAGACAAAGGGACCCTCCAGGGAAAGGGATGCACAGAAGAGCAGGGTTTCAGTGAGAGAGGGGGAGGTGAGTGGACTGTGTCACTGAAGGGGAGCTCTTCGAGGACTTTGCCTGCTTGCCCAAGGAGTCTGGACTTTGGACTTCACTCTACCGGCAGTGGAAGTTTTACATCATACAATCACATTTGTTGAGAAAGCTCTTCTGGCCACAGTGTGTCAGATGGACTGGACAGCAGGGAAGATTGGGGGTGGGGGGGTGGCATTTGGAGTCAAAAGAACAAGGTTTATACTTTTCACTGCAAATATTTTGGTTACATTATGGGTTGAGTAAACCTGCTATACGGGTAAAGGGATAAAACAAAAACGTAAAATTAAACTAAGCTTGTCTTGAATGTTCATGTTATAGAAATGCAGCTTTAAAGAGAGAAAGGTACAGTCAGAAGAGACTTAAATTTTGAAAGGAGTCCTTGGGCACTTCTGAAGTTTTCAGCATTTAATTGAGCTGGCTCTTTTTAATACCCAGTTTCACTTTCCAAAGGGGCTTTCCTTTTCCTTGGCAAGATTCATCACTGGCACTAATTTTATGTTTATCAGTCACAATTAAAAATTTCCAAAGGAAAACCAGTGGAAAAGAGGTCGGGTGCAAAACATATAGAGCGATTTTCAAATACAGAGTGCCCTCAGGACAGTCCTGGCAGTGACTCCAGAAGCTCCATGCACAGAGTCCAGGGGCCAGATGCCAAATCTGCCTCAAGGAGGAGGAGGAGGAGGAGGAGGGCAGCACTGCCAGGCTGGCTAAGGGCAGGGCGGGACGCTGGCCCTTCATTTTCTTCCCTCCTGGAGACCTCTAGTTTTATTTATGTTACCTACTGGGCTTCCTAGAAAGATTTCATTTGGACAAAGGGCTCCTTAGCTTTAAAAATGTTTCAAAGCCAAGGAGTCAGAACTGCACGAATAATATACGTAAGTCAGAGGCTGGTAATTCAAGAAGACTCTGCGTTCTGCAGGAGAGCTGCCAGGGGACAGAATAAACACCATCACTGAAGAGGAACATAAAGAAAGAGACGTTGGCAGACAGGCCTCCTGGAGAAGCAGCAGCTTTGGGGTAGAACGAGGGGTTGTAGGATGTCTAGGACCTGCGGTTTTGAGGGGCCAGTGAGGCAACCAAACTGGAGATCCAGACAGCAAAGGACATGTGGATGTAAAGCTTAGCAGAAAGGTTTAGGAGTGCACAAGGGCTAGGCGAAGCTAAATATGGAAGAATCCAAGAGAGATGTAAACAGAGAAACAAGGCAGGGTATGAAGAGGTCACAGAAGGCAAAAAGAAAAGGGTCTTCCTCAAGACAGGGCTCCTGTGGGGCCATCCACACATCAGGCCACTTCAAGAGACCACCCTGAATTCAGGACAGACTGTGTCCAAGAACAGAGAGAGCACAGGCTAGACTACTTAGAGGTGGTGTTCTACGAAACAGAGGCTGCAGAAGGGCAATGGGGCTAGAGTAGGGTACTGGCTAGGAGGCAAGTGAAAGATTGGACGATGGGCCCAGGTCTAAACGGGCTGGAACTCTGAGAGAAAACGGAGATTACAATGAGGTCCAAGATGAGGCAGGGGAACACGGAAGCTCCTCGAGGAAGCTACAGAATAACACCACATCAGAACCTAGGATTTCACTAGTAGAGGTGTTCTGGGAAGAGCTCCTTTTAGACAAGTTAACAGGAAGCCAAAATCGGGTAAAGTATTCAAACAATGTCTTCAGGACCTGTAATTCCTTAAGGAGGCAGCAGGAGTCATGCAACCCTCCCCTCCAGCACTCACTGCAGAGAAGGGACACCCATCCTAGCAGGGAAGGCCAAAAGCTGGGCCTACCCAGCCCCTCCATTCCTTTGTCATGACTACTACAGGCAATAGGGTCTGGCAACAGTCATTTAAAGCTGCTGTCAGTTTACCCGGGAGCCTCTATCAGCCCTGAAGGAAAACAGGGCCCCAATAACATCTAGAAGACCCAAGTCTGTTTTCCAATTTGTGTAAAATGCTACTTGTATTAAAAATAATAACTATGCATATTATAAATGCAAATGTAACTCATGATTGAGGACTGGGAAATCATCTTTAAAAGGAAACAAAATGAGGGTGCCTGCTGGGTCAGTCGGAACACGTGACTCCTGAACTTCGGGTCATGAGTTCAAGACCCTCACTGACTATGGAGTCTACTTAAAAATTGTGGGGCACCTGGATGGCTCAGTTGCTGGGGATCTGCCCTTCAGCTCAGGTCATGATCCTGGAGTCCCAGGATCAAGCCCCGTGTTGGGCTCCCTGCTCAGTGGGAAGCTGCTTCACCCTCTCTCACTCCCCCTGCTTGTGCTCCTTCTCTGGGTGAGTTTCTCTCTGCCAAATAAATAAA
>PITA01016567.1:12015-46241 GCA_004023965.1 Spilogale gracilis
TATGTTTCTCTCTGTCAAATCAATAAAATCTTTAAATAAACAAACAAACAAACAATAAATAAAGGGTTCAGATATCATAAATGACCATAATAACACCAACAAAATACCCAGAGTTTTTCAAATTTCTAGCTTTAGTTACTAGACCATCTACCCCTGACCATTTGGTTCAATAATAAAAATGAAAGCCGATCAAAAGGAAACCATATTCCTAGAAAGAACATCTACCTACTAATTTTTTTTAGAAAGAAAAAAATGGGGGCACCTGGCTGGCTCAGTCAGTAGAGCATGTGACTCTTGATCTTAGGGCCAAGAGTTCAAACCCCACACTCGGCAGGGAGCTTACTTATTAAAAAAAAAAGTCTTGTCTAACAGTTTACTTACAAACTCCAAGGCTTATTTTAAAAATTAACAAACTGAAAAAACAAAAAACTAACAAACTGACTCATATATAAACTGGTCTCTTCACAATATTTAACTGACAATTCAGGAGCATGACACACAATATGGAGAGAATGGAGTAAAAGGTGTTCACTAGTGTCCTAGGGAGAGTAGTTACCAAAGAAACCGACACTTTCAGAAAAACCTTACTAACTCTGAAAAGCATCTAACCACTCTGATTTTCTTAAGAACTAAGATGTTAAGGCACCAAAAAAAAAAAAAAAAAAAAAAAAAAAATCAAGCTTCACAACACTGTCAATTTTTCAAGGGTTTCCAGAAAAAGAGTCAAAAGCATCCTTGTCAAGAAGATAGTGACAGGGGTGGGGACCAATAGGTACACCAAAGTACCTGTGCTCCCCCAGGAACAAACAGCATTCAGGAAATTCACCCCATGTTTACTACACGAATACAGTCATTAAAAAATAAGAGTTAAAACAATAATGAAAGGGCGCCTGGGAGGCTCAGTGGGTTAAAGCCTCTGCCTTTGGCTCAGGGTCCTGGGACAGAGGCCCGCATCGAGTTCTCTCCTAGGCAAGGAGCCCGAGGCTTCCTCCTCTCTCTCTGCCTGCCTCTCTGCCTACTTGTGATCTCTCTCTTTGCCAAATAAATAATAAAATATTAAAAAATAATAATAATGAAAGAAAAAATGTACACCTCTTTAGCCATTCTGAGAATACTAACTGCTCCACTCATAATCCTTAGCTCTGTCAGACCTCTTTCCCTCTGTGATTGGATATCTGTATTACATAAATGCGAAGTGAAAGTAATACAATAAATTCAAAATATAAAACATTAATTATGTAGTATCTTTATTATGTAGGTTATTGAGCCTCTTTAAATACTCACTAGCTTTCCATTAACACAGAAATGAGATGTTAAATATGGCAAAACCTCAACTAACCGGAACAGCTGGCGAATGAGTCACTGACTTAATCACGTCTCACAGATAGTTGAGGACTTATTTACAACTCTGAACACAAACTTTTTTGCTTAACTGTTATGGGTAGATGCTTTGATCCAGACGAACATGGCAAACATCAGTGATTACACAGGAAGATGACACACAAGGCTCTCTGTCCCTATCCAAATGAGATCCCACACTGCAGCGAGTCTTGCTCTCCCTCTCCTGTCTTCTACCCTGTCGTCCCATTCTGCTTCCATCCTCCTCTGTCCCAACAAGCAGGTGTATCAGGTCCGAGGAAGAGACACCTGGTTCTCACAGCTCCACAGGCAGCCTACAGAGCTCTCCCAAGGGAGATAAAAGAGTCCTCCTATACCGGCTTCTGTGACCTCTATTTTACCTGCTGCCAAAAATCTTTTTAAAAATGTTATTTCCGGGGCGCCTGGGTGGTTCAGTTGGTTAAGCGACTGCCTTCGGCTCCCAGAGACCCGGGATCAAGCCCCACATCGGGCTGCCTGCTCGGCGGGAAGCCTGCTTCTCCCTCTCTCACTCCCCCTGCTTGTGTTCCCTCTCTCGCTGTGTTTCTCTCTGTCAAATAAATAAATAAAATCTTTTAAAAAAATTAATAAAAAATAAAATGTTATTTCCACCAGGAAATTCTGATGCACATGCTATGGTATGGATGAGCCTTGAGGACACTATGCTGCACCGAGCCACTCACGAGAAGACTGATTAGTGTGAGTCCCCGTCTATGAGGCAGTCAGAGCTGTCAGTTGCAAGAGGAAAGTACAATGCTGTCTGCCAGGGGCTGGGAGGGAGAGGGGAAGGGGGAGTTACAGTCAATGGGCTTGGAATTATTTCAGTTTGGGAAGATGAAAACGTTCTGGAAATGGAAAGCAGTGGCAACTGAATAACACTGTGAATGTATTTAATGCTACTGAGTTATACATTTTTAAATGGGAAATTCTGGGGCGCCTGGGTGGCTCATTCAGGTAAGTGTCAGCCTTCAGCTCAGGTCATGATCCCGGGGTCCTGAGATTGGGCCCTGCATTGTGGGGCTCCCTGCTCAGTGGGAAGCCTGCTTCTTCCTCTCTCCCCTGCTTGTACTCTATCTTTCTCCCTCAAATAAATACAATCTTTGAAAAAATAAAAATAAATAAAATGGGAAATTTTGTTGACGTATATTGCTCACCGTTCACTATGCTCTAGGCAGGTGTCATGCTAAGTGATTCTGTGTTGTCACCATCTCATCATTCCAAGAACGTTATTTGTTTTGACACAAGTAAAAATGAGCCCAAATGGTATCTTAAAATCATGATCCCAAATTACCTTATATTATTTTTAACACAGAGAAAGCATATTTTACAAATAATGACCCATAAGAAAGAACACTAGCAAAAACTCTGAGACCAGAAAGCATTCTAATCTGGGCAGCAAATTAATGTGGAAAGAATGAAAAACTAGCAGCAGCTCACAGGAAGCCTTACCACCGAGCAAATACTACACAGCAGCCCCTCAAACATTTTTTTAAACTATTCAGGGTAAAAATAATAATAATTTGGAATTCAAATAAAAATACATGTTGGTTAACACTTTAAATTGAGTGTCAACAGGAAAAACTCTGACGTATTTTAATAACTGCTCAACCTTGCCACCCGTCTCCTGTCATCATTCCAAATGCATGCCTGTCCTGCACTTGCAACTGCACCAGACTTTCTTCCCTCCCTCCTCCAAGACCCTCTCCAAATGCTGTCCCAGACCAGACAGGTACTCTCGATTGCCCTATCCACCCCCAAATCAGTGTGGCAACTAACCTCTCTCTACGCAAAAATGCCAAAAAGGAACCTGCCGGCAGCCCCGGGACACCATGAGAAATGTGGCCTCGTAGCCTCTCCCTGCACAGCCACATGCTTGACTCTGAAGTTACCAACTATGAAACCACAAAGTTCAAAACGTATTATCTTGTAGCACAACATACAGACTGCATCTTTTGTTTTTTAATTATGTCCTTGAGTGATCATCTGAAGATTAAGAGAGCTGAATAAGGTTAAAAACATTGTCTTGGATAAGAGACTAAAAATTAATTATATACAAATCTTCAGGTGCCTCTGAGTTAAAGGCAAAAGTTTACATTCAAACTTGTCAAAACTTCTGCAGTTAGTCATAGTTTTTCTATTAATAACTTGTGTTTGTTCTTATCTTCTCTCCCACTTTTATAAAACTTATTTCTCTATTTATTAAAGTTTGTATTTATTTATTTGACAGAGAGAAACACAGCTAGAGAGGGAACACAAGAAGGGCGAGTGAGAGAGGGAGAAGCAGGCTTCCCGCCGATCAGGGAGCCCGATGCGGGGCTCAGTCCCGAGACTCCGGGATTCGTGACCTGAGCTGAGGGCAGACGCCTAATGACTGAGCCAGGTGCCCCCACTTTTATAAAATTTAAAAATGAACTTGCAACAACCTGACCACATCCTTTTTATTTTAAATCATTTTCCAGTGGGGCTAGTACCACTTGAAGAAACAGTCATATCAAAATCCTGCTCCCTAAAGTCTAATGGTTCAAAATCTCCCCGGTAACCAAAATCCCCAAAGACTTTCATCCAATTTAACAACTATGTATAAGGAAAAACATTTTTTTCAATTATAAAACATCCCAGTTAGATAATAAATACTATTTACTAAAACAAAACTATACTGTAATAACAAAACTATAGGAAATCGTAAGATAGAAAATCTTTAATATTAAATATTTGGCATTCAAAATACCTACCTACATAATGGTCTGCCTTCTGGATTATATTCATTTATTTAATATGAACGTAACATGAAGTTTTAACAGAATGGTCAATGAAATTTAGACAGTCACCTGTTCTGTATACTTCGGAGTCAAATGATGTCTACATCCATACCCTCACTCTGCAGCTAAGCCCAGTCTAATTACCACTGTGAAAGCAAAAGCAGCCTACAGAAGCAGCAAGGTTATGGACAGGAAAAGCAGTTTTAAAGAGAAAAATCAAAATTTTAAAAGAAACAAATATCAAAAGAGGAAATGCCTTTTTATATTGCATTTTGTTTCTCACTTTGCACCTTCAGTTGCATCTCTCAAAATTTAATAAATTTTAAGTGAAGTATCTGATGATGCAAAAGTTAACAAATCTAAAAAGAGATGCGCATGCACACACAACCGGTGGCTCAAGTATAACTAAGTGATAGATTACTATCTTAGCTAATGATGCTGTGAATCTTGGAGTAGAATAACCAAATCCAGCTTTGCTGTTGGCTAGTCAGTTGGCTGGCTTTATCACAGAAAACAAAAATATTCAGCAGAATCCATTTCACAAAAGAAAATCCTTGAACTTTGCGGACTATGCCCCCATAAATCCCTACGACAGGCCTTAGACGGTTCCCAACTTTACATCACACAGATGTCCTTGCAGTAAAAAACACAGGCCACTGTGAAGAATTACCAAGAATTCACTGACAACTTCTAACTCCTCTCCTTTAGGAGCAGAAACAAGAAAATGTACCGGACTACATTAAAAAGTATTTGGGAGGGCGCCTGGGTGGCTCAGTAGGTTAAAGCCTCTGCCTTCAGCTCAGGTTGTGATCTCAGAGTCCTGGGATCCAGGACAGCCTTGGGCTCTCTGCTCAGCAGGGAGCCTGCTTCCCCCTTTCTCTGCCTGCCTCTCTGCCTACTTGTGATCTCACTCTCCGTCAAATAAATAAATATAATCTTTAAAAAAAAAATTGGTAAGAATAAGCAAATTGTTGGGGCACCTGGATGGCTCAGACGGTTAAGCCTCTGCCTTTGGCTCTGGTCATGATCTCAGGGTCCTGGGATAGAGTCCCACATCGGATTCTCTGCTCAGCAGGGAGCCTGCTTCCCCCTCTTTCTCTGCCTGCCTCTCTGCTTATTCCTGATCTCTCTGTCAAATAAATAAATAAAATCTTTTAAAAAAAAAATAAGCAAATTGTTGGAAGTACTTGCTTCAGTGAAGAATACAAAAAAACCAACTTCCTAGAGGGCTAATATAAAAAGGTATCCTAGGGTGCCTGGGTGGCTGCTTTCAGCTCAGGTCATGATCCTGGAGACCCCGGATCGAGCCCCACATCGGGCTTCCTGCTCAGCAGGAAGCCTGCTTCTCCCTCTCTCAGTCCCTCTGCTTGTGTTCCCTCTCTGGCTGTGTTTCTCTCTGTCAAATAAATAAATAAAAATCTTAAAAAAAAAATAAAATAAAAATAAAAAGGTATCCTAATCATGTTGAGATTAAAAAAAATCACACCTGACATAATTTTTAGTTACCTTTTGTTTTTGCTTTCATCATAGAGTTTTAATGACTTGATAAACCAGGAGAATATCCTGTATATATAAATCAAGCTAATTGCTGTCATTTAAAAGGTTGTTAAAGCTTTATGCCCACATTCTTTAATTCACTGAACTTTAAAAAAATCAATTTTCATTCAATTTTCTCAGCAAATTCTAGGCTTTAAGGAACTGATCCATCTACTAACACCTTAAACACTGACTTGTTGGGAAAGTTCATGATCCATCCTCCAAACCTACTGTCTGGAAATACACCAGTATTCCAAAAATGGGAAGTAACACATTGGTACTAGGCCTATGACCACAGACCCAAACCTGCAAAGCCTTGCCTCAGCTGACAAATAGCCTTCTGGCTAAGAAGTCTTCGAATTCTGGGTAGTAAAAAGTGTAAAAACTGTTATAAAAGCATTTAGAGTCATGCCAAAAATGACCATAAGTCCGAGTTTATACAGCTGTTGTCCATCAGCTTAATATCGTCCCTCACCCTCAAAAGGGTCCTGTTAGGAAGCAAAATTCACTAGTGGTGCCAGAAGTGGTCACCTTGGGGGAGGGGAGAGGTGTCTACCGAATGACAAAAATGTAAAGGGAGCCCTTTGGGAGGCCGAAAATGCTGTGTATCCTTTTTTTTTCTTTCTACAAGATTTTATTTATTTGACAGACAGAAACACAGCTAGAGGGAACGCAAGCAGGGGGAGTGAGAGAGGGAGAAGCAGTCTTCCCGCCCAGCAGGGAGTTCGAAGCTGGGCTCCATCAGGGATCATGACCTGAACCAAAGGCAGATACTTAATGACTGGGCCACGCAGGTGCCCCAAATGCTGTGTATCTTGAACTGAGTGTGGTTATCAGGGAATATAGGTCACTTAAGTTCCTACTGTAAATTAGACTTTAAATAAAAATATGTAATTTTTAGAACACACTGAAATACATTTGTAGATGTCTTTGTTCAAAGTGACACTAAACACTAGATGTACCAACTAAGATTTTTTCCCAAATGTATTTTAACAAAGATGTATATTTATTATGAGCACTTTTATGTAGAACCTGTCAAAATACAGACTGATTTTTTTAATCTCTCATTTTAAGAAGTTGCCAAATTGACATCTGAAAGCATGCAGAAAGATGATCTATTCATTCTCTGATTTTGCAAATAAGGAAAACCAAATCTTTAAGGGTAAGAATCATACCGAGATAAGGCAGCTAGTCAATGACAACAGTAGTAACAACTGTTTCCTGATCTTGAGCCACTCCCGTTTTCACCAGGCCGTTACTTTTGTGACACTGTAAACAATATGAACTCTGGATCTACCTACGACCTAAATGGATTCAACACGCTCCTCAAAATACCAGGCCAACAGGCCCCAAAGTGTACACACAAAGACACACTCATCTTCCTCCTTTCTAGGCGATGCAATCAAGTGTGACATATTTAAAACGTGGTTCAGGAGGAAAAGGTACATGCAGGGATTGGCAAAATCCATCTTATTTCCTTCCAAATCTCCTTGATGGTTACTTGGTTCTCAAAACTATGTCACTAAATAGGACTCATAAAAATATCCCTTAGGGCCATTCACCAGCACGGCTTTGAGTGGCCCGCCAGGAATCACCCCCCTAAAATCTTGGCTCTGCCCGGGGTGTCCTACCCAACTCTCTGCACATAACAAGACTTGCAGGTGACCTGTGCCTTGCGGCTTAGTTTCGACCCCAATGAACAGCTGACATCTCGCTGAAAACTTAACATACATCCTTTCCGCGGGAATTTATTTCTGTTCTCACAAGGCGTTCCTACTCCCCACCAGAGCAGGCCTTGCTTCTCAGGACTCTCTGTTCGCCTCTCCACAGTCTCTTCTTCACGGTTTAAAACGAGACTTTAAGAACAGAAATCGAAACGGTCACGGCCCTCCCGAGCGCAGGTCAGGGCCCGGAGCGAGCGGGTCCGGCCGGGGTCGGGCGGCGGGTGCCGGGCGAGCCCACTGCCCGCTCGCGCGCGGCGCCGGGGAGGCCCAGCGCACTCCACCACGCTGGCCCGAAGCAACCGGTTGCGGCGGCCGCTAGACGCTCTGCAACAGCGCAGCGGCCAGCTCGGCTCGCCGAAGTTCCGACCGCTCCGCGGGCAGCGCGACCCCCTCCCCCCGCCCCGGGCGCCGCAGCGGGTTCGCGCCCCGGCCCCGGAGCGAGCCCAGGGGGCGGGTCCGCGGGGGCTCGGCGGGCGGGAGCGTGGGACGCGCCGGGAGGGGCGCGCGGCGGGCCCAACACGCCGGGCAACTTAGGTGCCCGCCGGTACCGCCGCCCGACCACTTTCCTTTCACGCCCCTGGGGCTGCCGCGCGCCGCGCCGCCCGCCCGGGGCCGCGGGCCCCGGCCGCCCGCCGCCGCCCGCCGCCGCTCGCCGCCAAGGCGAGGCGCCCAAGCGCGCTCCTGCAGCCCGGCCGGCCGGCGCGCGGGGCCGCGGGGGCGCGCGAGGCCGCGCGCGAGCACCGCGCTCCCCCCCGCCCCGCCCCCGCCCCCAACGTGCCGCCGCCGCCCGTTGGCGCCTCAGCCCGCGCGTCCGCTGCCCGCCGGCTCCCGGCGGTTTTTCGTTGGCAAAGTTGCGCGGCCCCCTCAAGGGGGGCGCCGCGCGATCCCCCACCCCAGCGCCGCCGCCGCCCCTTCAGGCCGCCGCGCGGGAAGGCCCAGCTGGCGGCCCCGCTTTTTTACCTGCCGGGAGTTTTCGCGCGCGCCCTCGCTCGATCGCTGGCTTTTCCCCTTCTCGCGCTCGTTTTCTTTCTTTCTTTCCTTCTTTTCGCTTCCCCGCGCGGGCGCTTTTTCCGCTCGCGCCACCCGCGCTCGCCCGCTCGCGCCCTCCTTCCTGCTGGGCTCGGCGGAGCGGGGCGGCCGGCAGCTCTCCCCGCCCCCCTCCACCCGCGCTCCGGCGGAGGCGGCGGCGGCGGCGGCGCTCCGCGCTCCGACTCATTCCAATATGGCACGGGTGCAGGGCGCATGCGCCCGCGCCCCCCCCCATCCGCGCTCCTCCCGGCAGTCCGCGCCCCTCGCGCCACGCGCGTGGCGCCCCCGGGCCGGGCCTCCCCGAGCCAGCTCGCCAAGTCTTCCAGCCCCGCTGCCGCCGCGCGGGATGCGAGGTGTTCCAGCAATGAGGGTCCGGGGGGGAGGGGGGGCGGAGGGATCGGCGTCGCCAGCCACCCCCGCCCCTCGTACCCCGAGCCACAACTTGTCGCGGATATCCCCGAGGCCGTGACACAGAGCAAGCGGCGGCGTCTCCCGCCCCCGACGGCGCGGCGGCCGGGTGCAGACGGGTCCCGACAGGGAGACGCGCCCTAGGGACCCAGCGCCCACCCTGTCCCTTACCGGACTCACGGGGGAAGGGCCCTCACGCCTCGCCTCGGGTGTGCACGGAGCCGCACGGAACCGCACGGAACCCAGTGGCGTCCGCGGGTCGGCCCGGGCCGAAGCGCGCCGCTGTTGTCCGCACGTGACCGCGTCGGGCAAGATGGCATGAGCGGAGGAACGGACTGAGCAGCGGCTGATCTCAGGCGGGCGCTTGTCACCGCCAAAGAGGGCTTCGTCTACCCGCCTGGCCCACGTCGGGGATCTGGTGCGTCCTTCGAGACCTGGAGGCGTCTCCAGGCCTCCGCAGGAGGCGCGCTGTAAATCCGAGTTTAACTGGCGCTCGGGGCCCCAACGAGAGGGCATAAGAGCGCTGCCGAATCGGGCAGGAGAACCCAGGTCCCGGAGTCGGAACAGAAGTTAAAAGGTGGTTGCAAGGATTCCCCGCAACCTGAGGTGCCCACAAGCGGTTATGTTCTCCGAACTCGCCCCTTCCCCTGCGAGTGCTGATGCCCGTGGGACACCCTCCTCCTCCCGTCTTGCTATGGGAAGTTCCCTCCGGAAGGGAGTCCTCATGCAGCGAGACCCAGGAGTGCCCCTACTCCCGACTCGGGGAGAAGATCTCTGGCGCTGAAGATCCCTGCCTTTAAGAAAGGAGGGGCCCCCACTTCAAGAACGAGGTTTGAGACGCCAAACGCCGGCTCAGGCCAGTTCTCACTGACCTCACCACCACGCTGAGAAATATTACCCCACTTTACAAACTTGCCCAAAATCAGGCTGCTGGCTGAATTTGAAATTTTTTTTAGCCACTACTTAAAAGACAATGTGACAACTAGAGAAGGAAAAATGTGCAAATAAAGTATCCATAATACTAGGGAACCCATAAAACCTTCCAGCTATATACATGTCTTTACAAAGTTGCAACCAACCACGCACTTTTCTCTTGTTTTTGCTACTATCACTTCCCAATTTTTCTAGTCACATGATTCATTCTGAAGGTGTGCAGGTATCCTCCTGCATTTACTCAGTTTCCCAATATGGTATATTTGGGTACTTTACCACTGTTTGCTAATATACCCTTTAAGTTTGCACTTGGGACAAATTCCTGGCAGCTGGGTTGCCAAGTGAAAGAGAGGTCTTGCTCCATAGTGCCATAGGACCTTCCCAAAGCACTCCCTCACTCTGCTGCCTCCCAGTAATGAGTGTAAGGAGTATAATACATATCTCTAAGCAGTGGGCACCATCTCTTTTTTCCCCTCCTACTTTACTAGTATGTCAGTAGTTCAAGGTTACTTTAGCCTTTCTTAGATGACTTTTAAAATGAATGTTTATTCATCATTTATTGTCTGTACTCCCCTTTCTGTGAATGGTTGTTCTTATCCATTCATCTGCTTTTTTAAAAGATTTTATTTATTTATTTGACAAAGAGAAACACAGTGAGAGAGGGAACACAAGCAGGGGGAGAGAGGGAAAAGCAGGCTTCCCGCCGAGCAGGCAGCCCGATGCGGGGCTCGATCCTGTGTCTCTGGGATCATGGCCTGAGCCGAAGGCAGTCGCTCAACCAACTGAGCCACCCAAGCGCCCCTTGAACAAGCATTTTTTAGATTATCAATATTATCTTGTGTCATGAATGATGCAATTATTTCCCAGTCTGTTGTTCTTTTTTGTTTTAATGTTCAGTTCATTCTGTGATTTTACTGCTTCAATGCTGATGAAATGAGCTTTCTGCTGCTTTTCTAAAATTTTGTTTTCTTTTTAATTCTTTGATGACTATCCACCTCAAGTTTATTTTCCTGTGTGGAATAAAATATGGACTTAGCTCACCACCATCATAACCAGTTTTTATTGCTTATGCAGATATCATTTATTAAATAATTTTCCCTACCCTTTGTTTAGTAAAATCTATTTTTACAGTAGACTTTTGATTCAGGTCAATCCACTTCTCCATTTCTTTTCACAGACCTCAGTTTGAGCAGATACTATATGGATCTAAGTTTTGGGTCTTTATTTTTTTTTAAGACTTCTTTTTTTAAGATTTTATGTATTTGACAGAGAGAGACACAGCTAGAAAGGGAACACAAGCAAGAGGGAGAAGCAGGCTTCCAGCAGAGTAGGGAGCCCCATGCAGGACTTGATCCAGGGACTCCAGGATCATGACCTGAGCCAAAGGCAGACACTCAACAACTGAGCCACCTAGGCTCCCCTAAATATTGGGTCTTTAGCATAAGTTCTAACATCTGACATCTATCTGTCTTGGGGCTATTTAGCCCTTCACAGAGTTTCCTGTTATTCAGAATATCACTTGGTAACCGCTTTGGTTTCTGTGTCCATACTCATCCTAGTTAACCTATAAGGATTAAAAATTCTGGCTTTGAAGATGGTACCATCGAGGTCTAACACTTGCCAGCCCCATGACCTTGGCAAGTTGCTTATTCCATCTAGGCCTAGGGGATATAAAACGGGAATAAGAGTAGCACCTGCCTCAGAAACTCAATGCTAGACATATAGTAAATGCTCAGGAAATGTCAGTTGTTGTTACTAGTATTTTTAGTCCTAAAAAAAAAAAAAAAAACAATTGGGGTTTTTGCATGGAGTTGCATTAAACCTATGAATTAATTTAAATAGGTCAAATATTCTATAATATATCATTTTCCCAACTAGGACATGAGCTATCGTTCAATTTATTTGAATATTTTAAAGCTCAGAAACCAGGTTCCTTGTTGATTACAGCTTCCCTCCCCTTCGTGACCCCTGAGGAAGAGGAAAAGTGGAGATTTAAAGAAATCTTTACAGAGGAGGAAGATTTAAAACCTAACATTTGAAAGTTGGCCTTATGCCTCAGTGGCATAGGTGTGTGTGGGGGGTAAACAAGCATGAAATCTCCTTGCACCCCTGCACACCATCCCTCAGGGTAGATCGTGGTGTTCCTTGTAGACAAAGAGCAAACTCGAAACTTCCAGGTTACTCTTAGGCAGAGCTAGGCCACAAACCATGTATGCCAGTTCCTGCTGCTTGGAAATTCAGGTGGGAGTCCTGCACAGAAGAGACAGCCCCCAGAAGAGCACGAAGAAAACAAGACTTCTGATATGGCACACCCTTGCCCTAAAGCCTCCCATGGCTTTCCGTTGCTCCGTCCAAAAGACCTACTTTGGCCTGTGAGACAGGTCCTGCCCACCCCCCTCTCTTATCAGTCACCACTCTTCTGCCTTGCTTGCTGAAGTTCAGCTGTGTCTGTCTCCTTTCCACCCCGTAAGTATGTCTCAGCCTTCCCACCACAGGGCCTTTGCACACATTGTTCCCAATGCCTGAAACACTCTTCATCTCGCCTCCTGTGCCCACCTTCACATAGTTGGTACCTTCACATTGTTCCAGTATCTGTTTAACAAGGTAAGGTGGTCTCCTCAGAGAAGACTTTCCTACTTATCCCACATAAACAGGTTCTCTCTCTCTCAACCTCCTTCCCTCCCTTTCTCCCTCCTAATTGTTTCTTCATAATTACTTTTTATAATTTCATCTGTATTTGACATTTGTTTGGGTTCTGTCACCTTGTCTAATCCCACAGAAGATATTAGTCCCCCTGAGGGCAGCGAGGAAGCTAGCCCTTTTCCTGACAGGCAGTGGGTGGATGAGAAATTGTCTACTGGTCAGCTGATAGCATCTAAGAGCAGAGGTTGGTACACCATGAGGCACCTTGGCCAGTCCCAATGCTCTCTCCTTTTCCTACTGGCTCTGTTGGGTAGAGATTTTACCCCCTGTCCTCACTGACCATGGGGTGAGTGTTCAACCATCCCGTATGAGTGCCCTAGCCCTGAAACCCTTTCCTGCTACTCCCCAGCAGGCCTGTTCTCTGCAGTTCTGTACCCACCCAGGACCTTGTTCTGGATCAGAACATTAGAGCCAGGCCTGGACCCTAGGCACTGGTAGAGCCCTCGGCCAGGGCTAGGGGCTGTTGTCAACTCCAGAAAAACTCAATTAATTCTGAAGGCTGCCAGGCCTTGATGTCAGTGGTCAGCAGTCCTCCATTGCCACGGGGCAGGAAGGTCCCTTTAATCAGCCCAAGTGAGACAAGTCTCATAATGACTCCCCTTGGCGAATTATGCATGATCACATGATTTCCACCACCAAATCACTGCTCCCATCACGCTACTCTCTGCAGAGACCTGGTCCACCTGCTGGCACTGCTGCCTTGGGGGCACAGGCCGTTGACATGCGTCTCCCCAACACCTGCCCTGTCCCACCTCCATGTCACAGCTCCTGCAAATGCCCCCACCAGGCATCCCTCTCTCTTATCCTGCGTGGAATAGAAAAGGCTTCGGTCAAGTCCAGATTTGATCATCACTTCTTTGCGGAACCTTCTTTATGGCAGCCTTCACCTCGCTGGACCTTAGTTCCCTCATCTCTGTGAAATGGGGATGAAGCTACCCATCTGCCTGGGGCACAAGAACCCAAAGACCTATTGTTTGTAAATACTCTGCAAACTGTAAATAACTGAGTTATGATAAGTAATTGGCCTGGTCCCAAAGCCGCTCCTCCAGGAGACCTGTCAAGATCTCTCCATGTCTTTCTCTGTCTACCTAAGTCACTTAGCTTGTTTTTCCCTCCCGTTGTCTGTCTTGGGAAAGGCACAGGCCCGGACCCCATATTTCAACATCGAGTGCTACAAGCCCAGGGCTATGCCCCATTCATTCTCAGAGGGACTTCTCTGCCGTGACACCCCTCTTTTCTCAATTGATGGAGGAAAAATTAATGGGCACAATGTTTGTATTATCGGGCCATGCATTTTTGCACCTTCAGCGTCTTATCTGTTAATAAGAGCTCCCAGTTATCAAACCGGTGACCAAGAGCACTCGGCGCAGCAAGGGCTACAGGGCTGGGTTTCTCTCTGGGGTGGTGAAATGTTCGAAAATTAGGTATGGTGATGGTTGCACAACTTCACGATATACTAAAAAACACAAAATTGTACACTTTAAACGGGTGAATTTTGGTATGTGATTAAGACCTCAATTAAAAAATTGTATGAGGGGGCGCCTGAGTGGCTCAGTTGGTTAAGCGACTGCCTTCGGCTCAGGTCATGATACCGGAGACCCGGGATCAAGCCCCACATCGGGCTCCCTGCTCAGCAGGAAACCTGCTTCTCCCTCTCTCACTTCCCCTGCTTGTGTTCCCTCTCTGGCTGTGTTTTTCTCTGTCAAATAAATAAAATCTTAAAAAAAAAAATTGTATGAGAAGGATACTTGGGCTAGCTTAGATAGACCATGTGACTCTTGATCTCGGGGTCATGAGTTCAAGCCCCATACTGAACATAAAGCTTACTTTAAAAAAAACTTAGGGGCACCCGGCTGGCTCAGTCAGTTAACTGTCTGCCTTCAGCTCAGAGCATGATCTCGGGGTCCTGGTATCAAGTCCTGTCTCAGGCTCCCTGCTCAGTGGGGAGTCTGCTTCTCCCTCTCCCTCTGACTCCTCCAGCTCATTCTCTCTCTCTCAAATAAATAAATAAATAAATATTTCTAAAAAAATTTATGAGAAAAGTGTATAGTGACTATCACAGAGAAAAGAAACTAGTAACACTTGGGTCAGATATGACCCACGTGGTGCATTACTTGGGCAGCATAATGAGGTTGTTCACAATACTCCTTTTTTTTTTTTAGGTATAATTTGCATACAATAAAATGCACCCATTTTGCAGGTGTACAGTTCTCTGAGAGCTGACAGGGGTTAACACCAGCAGACACGGAGCGTTCCTTCAGCTCCAAATTTCCTCTCATTCCCTTCCAGGGACTGCCCCGCTCACAGGCAGCCACTCATTTGATTTCTATCTCTGTTGATAGATAAAAATTAATAGTGAGATTCAGCCATATTACCAGGTGTATCAAAAGATGATTTCTTTTTCTTTTCTTTTTTTTTTTAAGTAGGCTCCATGCCCAACTTGGAGCTCGAACTCATGACCCTGAGATCAAGAGTCACATGATCTACCAACTGAACTAGCCAGGCGCCCAGATGATTCCTTTTTTTTTTTCCCCCTCTAATGTTCAACCACCTCTTCATTTAAGGTTAAATAATATTACTTCAATCATACAGAATGCCCAAGAAATCGAAGTTTAACAACTCCTTATTCTACTGGTCTTCAAAATATTGGGCCCCCACCACTGACATGTTGAGTATGTATCCTTCAGTGCGTTTACTTCTGTTTAAATCATATTATTTTACACATATGTACTCTTTTAGTAAAATATCACAGACATTATAAAACATATGCTAAATATAGAAATTTTTAAAAATGAGAAAATACTACCTTTAAATAATTTTTCATTTATGAAAGGATATAACCATTGTGCCCCCACAAAAATATTATATTAAGTGATTATTTAATAATATTAAAGAAAATTATGATATCAACACTATTGTTAAAGAAAGGACTGTGATTAAAAATCACATTTTTCACATTGCCAAAGTATATGAAGACATACAATAAATTATACACGTTTAGTTGTAGAACTTGATTAGTTTTGACATACAACTATACTATGAAACCATAAGTACAATACAAAAAACAAAAATTTTCATCATCCCTCAAAGTATCTTCACATCTCTTTGCAACCTATCCCACCCTCCACCACCACCCTCCAGGCAACCATGGTCTGCCTTTTTTTTTTTTTTAATTTTATTTATTTATTTGACACAGAGAAACACAGCTAGAGAAGGAACAGAAACAGGGGGAGTGAGAGAGGGAGAAGCAGGCTTCCTGCCGAGCAGGGAGCCTGATGTGGGGCCCCATCCCGGGTCTCCAGGATCATGACCTGAGCTGAAGGCAGTTGCTCAACAAACTGAGCCACCCAGGTGCCCTCATGGTCTGCTTTTTTAAACTACAGATTAGTTGCATATTCTAGAATGTTATATAAATGGAATGTAGGGTAGGTACTTTCTTTCACCTGTCTTCACTCGTATAGCATCATTTTGAGATCTTTTCATGCTATTGCATGTAATCATAATTGATTCCTTTTTCTTGCCAAGTAGTATTCCTTGTATGGATATACCACAATTTGCTTATCCATTGCCTTATGGATAGGCATTTGGGGTCTTTCAAGTGTATGGCTACTATGAACAAATAATGAGTAATTAGTAATTAGTAAGATGACATATTTTGAAAATATAATATATAATAAAATTTAATATATAATATATAAATGTATAATATATTATATATAAATTTATATTATATATACATATATAAATATATAATAAAATGTGAAATACTAAATGAATATTATCTGTAATGTGAAATATGTAATGTGTAAATGAAAATATAATGTAATTAATAATATATAATATATGATAATTATATAATATATAGCATGTATTAAATATATCAGATATACAATGAATGCCTCATTAATGGTCATACATATCAAAAATACATATACACACATGCACACATACTTACATATGTAAATATATAAATATACACACATAGTTTAATTGAACATGTATGTCCTCAATGGGGTATTTAGTCCCCATTCCTTGCAGTCCTCTACCCATTTGCTCTAGGTAGCACATTGAAAAAAGGCAGTCACCCAGGCTTCACCCCAGAGAAGCAAATTCTAAGACCTGGGGGGTCAGGTTGGGGCTGAGGGGCTGACATTTGAAACCAGGACACTGAGTCTCACTGTGCTGGCCAAGGGCTCCTATCTCTGGCTGCTTATAGCCCAAGAGCCAGGAGGGAGTTGGGAGCAAAGCCAGCTCAGCCATAGAACATTCTCCAGGCCTGTCTGGCCCTCTTGGAGGGAAAAGATGGGGGATTGGTAGAGACCTCACTATTGGGCCCTTAGAAAGGAGTTGGCAGCTCAAGCCCACCAGGAGAGGAAAAGGTAAAAGAAGATATGACCATGGACCCTCCCAGTCTCTCCTCAGAGTCACCTGTGGAACTTGTTCAAACTCAGCCTGAATCCCCCTGATGTTCAGGGTCCTCTCTCTACACCCTGCGTGCTTGCTGTACTGGACAGACAGGACATGGTTCCCACTGTCATCGACCTTGTGTCCCACTCCCTACCCCTTCCCATGCTGCCATTTTTCCTTTTTTATTAAGGTTAACTTATATATAATAACTTTTAGCATATTGGTGTGAATCTCTAAAACGTTAGCAAGGACATTTCATACGTCTATCTGGTGCCCCTTACAGCAACAGTGCAGCTTCATCTCCCCGAGGAACTAAAGCCTCACGGTTTCCCAGCTGGCCTACCAGACAAAAGCATGATGCCACCTCTACATCCCCAGTTTGGTCCCTGCTCATCAGCACTGGGTTGATTTAGGAGGAAAGAGATTTCTGCGTAATACAGACAAAATGAGGAAAAATGCCAAGGGACCTAGCTTCAGCCAGTGGCTTTGTACAAAATGAAGTATGGTCAATTGAATCCTAATTTTCTCATTACCTACTTTGTAATTCCTGAGATGCATGCTCTTTGTTCCTGTGGGGTCTCTCCCCTAAGGCCTCCAATTCCCATCTCCACTGTTCTCATCCAGTCAGGTCTGGAGTGCAAAACCTGAGGCAGTCCCTTAACATCTTGATATCAATTCCTTTGTCCTTAAAATTCGGCTAGAAGCACCCGGGCTGTTGAAAGCAGAACACGGTGCTCAAAGATATCTGGGGTTCTTTCAGCTCCAAGATCCAGGATTGAGCTGTGAACACACTTGTGACTATTTCAGAGAAGGGGTTTTCTAGCATGTTTCCGAGCAGCAGAGCCAGACTAAGTCACTCATCTATCCTTCCTCTCATTGACACCTGCTGTGGGCCTGAGCAGGCTGGATTGAGTGCTCACATGTGCTACCCCCAGAGGGGCTCCCAGCTGGGGGATGCTCTCCCTAGGGTTGGTTCCATGACAGAGAGGTATAGACAAAGCTTCCCTCCAAGGGAGGAGGCCTGATTTCCTCTCATGAGAAGGAGGCAGGAAACCTAAGTTGTAGCCCAACTCTACTTATAAGTGTAGGGGCAACATCCCTTCTCTCTCAGGGCCTTGCTCCTCATCTGTGCAGGGGGGTGGGGTGGGCAGGTTGGAGAGAGGTTCATAGACCTTCTCAGTGTCTTTGTGCTGGATCATGGACTAGATCCAATATGGTGGCAGTGGAAGGGCTACTAGGGACAGACAGCCTTGGGGACAGGCTGTCTTCCAACAGAAAATATCTTGTGTGCCCTTCCTGCCAGGACCCCAGCAACCAGAGGATTCGATAAAAACATGTACCTAAAGGCCTTCGTGGGGTGCTTGATTCATAGTTGGTGATCACCAAATGTGAGTTTCCCTTCCCCTTCCTAGTGGGTGCAGCCACCCTTGCCTACATCAGTCAGAGCCCTCCACTGCAGCAGGATTCTGTGTCCCTGGAGGGTGTCTGCCACTCCTAAGGGGCAGGCCCATCTACAGACGGGGCAAGGAGGCGCCTGAGTGTCTGGAGCAGAAGGACTTCCAAGCATGAGAAACAGCTGAAATTCGCATACATCCCTATTGGCAGTTTCTTATAAAGTTCAACACACACTTTCCCTGTGATCCAGTTTCTCCACTCACAGATGGAGAAATAAAACCACAGAAGTAAAAACATGTCCACACACAGAGACTTGCACAAGAGTATTCACAGCACTTTTATTCATGATAGCCAAAAACTGGAAACCACTCAAATGCCCCCCAACAGAAGCATACATAAACAAATTATGGTTCGCCTATACAATGCAATACTACACAGGGATAAAAAGGAATGACCAAATGTCACACATAAGAATGAATCTAAATAGCATTATACTGATCAAAAGAAGAGAGACCCAAAAAAGAACATAATGTGTGACTACATTTACTTGATAGTCTAAGATGCCCAAACCAGCCTCTGAGGACAGAGGCCAGGAAAGCGGTGAATTCTGGGGCAGGATACATTGACCGACCAGGGACATAGGGACTTTTCTGGAATGTTGCCCCTTGCTCAGGGTCACAGTTGCAACAGGTGTCTGTTGTACAGTCATGATTCGTGCCCTTTACTGAAGGTAGGTTATTCCTCAATAGGAGAGATAAACATCTAGTGTGTGCCCTTGGGATCGGGCCTCTGTGAAGAGAAACAGGCTGGGGCTTGTGTCTGCACACTAGGACTCCCTTCGTCCAACACATCCTGTAGGTCCCTGGCTGGGAATTCATCCTCCTGGTTCGGATATCAGTCACAACCAAACGCCTAGCCCACTGGTTGGTGAATGAACTCATTTCCAGGTGAGTAGAGTAGACATCACGGAGGCATCCCGCCCTCTAATGAGCTGGGCCACTTTTTGGGGCTGGACCCCAGGGCTTTTCTGAGGTCCTCAGACTGCCTGGCCGGGGTGGGGCATGAAGGCCAGCTGCAGCCAACATTGCCGGGAGGGGGTACTCAGCATGACCCTCCCCTGAGGGTCCACTCTGGGGTGGGAGGCCACAGGGCTGGACCCCAACAGACCTCAGCCACTCCACCCACTCCAGGGTCACCTGTCCATGTTTTTTCCTGCCCTGTTTTTCCTCAAGCACGGCCTGTCCACTCTTGCCTTCCCCCGAGCACCAGCCTTCTGCAGACCGATTCTGAGACCATGTTGCCTTCTGAACGCCGATTCTGTAGGAGAAACGGTCCCCAGGGACCCATGCCCACACCTGTGCAGAGACATGGTTTCCGCACGTAGGACCAGACCACACACACACCCCTCCCAGAAGGACCCCCGGGTAAGGCATGGACTTACAGGTGTGCACGAGCGTGTGTAGACACAGGCCCTCAGACGGCCGGCACTGGGCGCCAGTCAGCACCATTGGGCATCTACTAAACCCTGGGCAATTTTGGCTAAGCAAGGGCTTGTGGTACTGCCCCCCCATATGTGTGGGTGGTCTGTTCACTTGCCGACTCATTCAGTTCTCACCACAGCCCTGTGACGTCGGCAGTATGCTGCTCCCTTTACAGACTGTGAAACAGAAGCTCAGAGAAAACTCAAGTGCCTAGACGTTCTCTAACATAACCCCCCAAGTGCCTGAGTCAGGTAGGAGGCCCCTCCCGCCCTCCCCCCTGCTCTCCTTCTCTACTCACCCTCTCCCACTCAGGGCCTTTTCTGGGCAAAGGAATGTGAGCCCAGGGCCTCCTAAGAATGGGCTTTTCTGGGTTTGCCCTCTCTTGCCCTGGAGCCGCTGGTGGTTGGCCAGAAAGTTCCAGTGCTCTTTGCTGGAGGCACAGAAGTGGAGCAACAAACCAAGGGGAGGCCTGCAGAAACACCTGAGACGGGTCCAGGACCCTTCACCCCCTCCCAGTGCCTTCACCAGGGGACACTAAAATCCACACCAAGCTCCCGGGTCCTTGGCCCCGCCTTTCAGCTGCCTGAAGAACCCACCTGCCTCCCTACCTCCTGCCCCAGATCCCCTTTCACCCTATTTCCTGGAGGCAGAACATAAAGCTGAGAGAATGAGATTGCTTTTCCAGGGACAGAGGTCCTGGAAAGGTTGACCTTTTCCAAGTGGGTCACTTTAGGCCCAAGCAAGGACCATGCCAGCCACATTTCCAGCCAACCCTGCTGTCAGTGTCAGGGAGAACTCGAGGCCGGGGTGGAGGCCAGGCCCAGCCAGGAGGACAGGGCCCTTCACGCAGTTGACCCCAATCTCCAGGGTCTCCTGGGCTCAGGGAAGGAGCCGAGGTCAGGAGTCGATAGGCTGTGCTTCAGGACAAGGCTCACCAGACAGCTGCTGCCTCAGACCTTGGGGAGTGGGGTCAGATGCCTCCTGCTCTGTAATCTGGGCACATCCCATGGGGTTGGGCAGAGGTCGGGTCCTCTGGTGATGGTCCCAGCTCTGCTGCTGCCCTTTCATGGGAACTGAGGGTGAAGACCTCCTTGGTCTAGGAGAAGAGAGGAGAGCAGGATAGGCTGCAGGCCCCAGTGAGATCCTCTGTGGTCCAGGGGCAGGGGAGGCTCACAGAGATGAGAGGCACCTAGCTTCCGTCCCTGAGAAGAGCACCATCAATGGGAAGACCAGCCAGGCCCCAAGTCACAGTAGCTGAGGCTCAAGGGCATGGGGTGGGGTCCCAGGAAAGGGAGAGAAGTGGGAGGGGTTCTGGAGTGGGGTGGGGTGAAGGGGCCAGGTCTCAGCCAATGGAGGGGATGGAAATTTAGTGGTAGCCTGAAAAATTGTGAGAGGCCTGGGGTGGGGAAGGGCAGAGAAGAAGAATGAGACAGGCGAAGACAAGGTCTGGAGGGGGGACACGGGCAAGGTCAGGGAAAAGTGATCAGTTCCCCTGGCCAGGGTGCAGGAGCTAGGACTGAAAAGCGTTTGGGGGGTTGATCACAAAGGGCCCAGATGCGGGGAACGGCACTGCTAGTGACACGGACAGTACCAAGGGCTCATCTGTGCTGTGATCTTCCCACTGTCGCGTGCGGCCGGGACTGGCATTAGCCCCCTTGACGCCTGTGAACTCTGAGGCTCAGAGAGGGCCGCGCAGGGAGTAAGCGGGGAGCCCCAGGCGCTCAGTCCCTGTGCTCCCCAACAGGCAGCAGGCACTGCCACCTGGGGGGATAGCCCGGAATTTGCGCAAGGAAGAGACAAGTATACCGGTGACACCATAACTGAAGTTAAAATGCAACTGAGAGACTAGGGACGATACGTGCACACGTGTGACAAAGGAGTAAAATCCCTAACGCACAGTCAGTAAGAGGCAGATAAAAGTGTAATGGGGTTGGACCAACGAAATAAACAGACCCTTCATAGAAGATGAAATAAAAGTGGTTGCTAAGGGGGCACCTGGGTGGCTCAGTTGGTTGGGCATCTGTCTTTGGCCCTGGTCGTGATCCCAGGGTCCTGGGATCAAGCACCCCACCTCCCACTCGGGGCTTCCCACTCAACAGGGAGTCTGCTTCTCCCTCTCCCTCTGCCCCTCCCCTTGCTTGAGCTCTCAGCCATGCTCGTTCTCTCTCTCTAATAAATAAACAAAATCTTAAAAAAAAAAAAACAGTGGTCGCTAAATAAGAAAAGACGAGTCAGCAAAATGAAAAGGCAACCTACAGAATGGGAGGAAGTATTTGCAAACCTTGCATCTGACAACGGGCTAATATCCAAACTACAGAAGGAACTTGAACAACTCTACAGCAAAAACAAAAACAAAAAAATAACCTGATTAAGAAATGGGCAAAAGAACAGACATTTTCCCAAAGAAGACATACAGATGACAAATGAACAACAGACATATGCAAAAGTGCTCGCCATCACTAATCAAAACCACAATGAGATATCACCTCACACCTGTCAGGGTTGCTATTATTAGCAAAAAAGAAAGAAAGAGAGAGAGGAAAGAAAGAAGGAAGGAAGGAAGGAAGGAAGGAAGGAAGGAAGGAAGGAAAGGGGGAAGGATGGGAGGAAGGAAGGAAGGGAGGAAGGAAGAGGAAAAGAAGGAAGAGGAAAGAAAGGGAGGAAGGGGGAAGGAAGGAAGGAAGGAAAGAAGGAAGGAAGAGCGGGAGGGAGGGAGGGAGGAAACAAGCATCGGGTGAGGATGGGGAGCAAAGAGAATCCTGGCACTCTGTAGGTGGGAATGCAAACAGAACTACCACATGACCCAGCAAGGCTACTTTTTGGAATTACCCAGAGAAATTGAATTCCAGATCTCAAAGGGACATCTGTACTCCCAGGTTCATTGCAGCATGATCCACAATAGCCAAGATGTGGAAGCCATCCAAGTGTCCAGCAGTGGATAAACAGATAAAGAAAATGTGGTACGCCCACGTGCGCATGCGCACTCTCACACAAGGAGGACTCGTATTGAGCTATAATAAGGAAGGAAATTCCACCCCTGGCAACATGGATGGATCTGGAGGGCATTATGCCAAGTGATTAAGCCAGTGACAGAAAAACAAATACTGTATGGTCTGACACGTGAAATCCAAAATAGCCACAGAAGCAAAGAGTAGAATGGTTATAGGGGTCTGGCAGGGAGGATTTTAGTGGGAGATGTTGTGAAGGTGAACATAGTTTCAGTGAGGCAAGATGCAGGAGTTCTGGAGAGCTGGTATGCAGTATGGACTGGGGGTAACAACACTGTCCTGTGTGCTTGAACTTGGCTGAGAAAGGGGATCCTAAGTTCTCATCACACACACATGAAACAGGTGACCGTGAAATAATGGATATGTTGATTTTCTTGATTATCACGCTGCATCCGCATATTAAATCACCAACTTCTACACCAACATAATGCAAATGAGTAATAAGGTGGGCAAATTCGTGAGTAATGATGGAAATTCATGTTGAAATGAGATGTTTTGGCCAAGTATTAGTGCAACAATTCTTATCCTGGGTGGGGGCACAGGTTTCTCCCACCTCCCTATCTGCCTCCATCCCAACCCAAATCTAATTGTGGAGGGCTGGGAAGAAAGGAGAAAATAAGCTCTAAAAATAGTTACAGATGTGAACTTTTAAAGAAGGATTGAGTCTTGAAGCCAAAAGGAGGGGATGGAGAAAGGGAATCGGGGCCTGACCCCCTTACTGAGGGGCTGACCAATGCATTCGGGCAGATCCCTAACCGTGGCATCTTCACACAACATTGGAGAAATCAGCAATATATGTGAAACTCGCATACTAACAAGCGCTTCCTGTTTTTATGTAACAAACCTATTGGTTAGGTAACACAAATATTATTTTCATTTTATAGAGAAATACTAAACTACTAACTGTAGCAAACCCTCAATTTGTGGGGAACAGGCCATGGGAATCTTTTGATTTAATCTTTTTGTATCACTTTTTATTATTTTTTATAATTCTTTCTTTTTTTAAAAAAAAAGATTTATTTATTGATTTATTTGACAGAGAGAGAGATCACAAGTAGGCAGAGAGACAGGCAGAGAGAGAGGAGGAAGCAGGCTCCCTGCCGAGCAGAGAGCCTGATGCGGGCCTCGATCCCAGGACCCTGAGATCATGACCTGAGCTGAAGGCAGAGGCTTTAACCCACTGAGCCACCCAGGCACCCTTTTGTTTCCTTTTTAAGAGTTATTTGTTTATTTCAGAGAGAGAGAAAGAGAGAGGGAGGGAGAACTCATGCATGTGGGCACAGGTATGTGTGAACAGGGGGAGGGGCAGAAGGGAGAAGAAGGAGAAAGAAAATCTCATGCAGACTCTGTGCTGAGGGTGGAGCCTGATGAGGCATCAGATCACTCAGATCACGACCTGAGTGAAACCAGGAGCTGGATGCTTAACTGACTGGAGCCTGATGAGGCATCAGATCACTCAGATCACGACCTGAGTGAAACCAGGAGCTGGATGCTTAACTGACTGAGCCACCAAGGGGCTCATAATTTTTTTGGTATTATATTTTAAAAAGGAAGGTATGCTCATGTATTCTTACATAATAAAAACTAAATAATTTTAGAAGTTAAAAGAATTTTTTTTTGAAAGCTGAAAACAAGGAAGAAAAAGAGAAACCTGAAGCCAGGGAGATTGGTGAAGAAGCTGTTGGCAAAGGGTGATGAGGCCTGAGGCTGGGTGACCTCACCTGTAAAATGGGTACAGGGATTCCGATGGGCCCTGGAGCTGCTGATGGGACCCTTGTACTAAGGGGGTGTGCTCTGCATCTTAGGGGGTTTGTTCCCCAGATACTTGGCTAGAGGGCAGGGTTCCCTTAAGTCCCTTTCCTGTGCAGGTGTCCTCCCAGATCTGCCTGATGTTCATGGTCTCAACACACTGGGGGCCCCCATCTGGGCTACAGAGAAAGATCTGGTTTCAGGGCTCCCTCTCCCATCAGACCCTGGCCGCTGGCAGGGCCCTGTACCCCAACCCAGCAGCCGAGCTGGGTCTCCATTCACATCAGCCTCATTCATGAGCCTCACGGGCCTCAGCACAGCACCAGCTCCACAAACAGGCCTCAAGACACCCCTGATCTCCGGTGCTCCCCGGCAATAGTGGGAGAGCCAGCATCAGCCTCTAACTGCTCAGGCCCTCCCTGGAGATATGATGCTCTCAGCAGCTCCAGGGCCCGAAGCCTTCTCCCTCTCTGTCACATGACAGAAGTGGGGCGGTCTGAACCAGGAATTACCCCTCGCCTGCCCTGGTCAGAGAGCTCCAAGCTTGGCTGGAAGAGCCGGGCCAAGCAAAGGGCTCAGAAGCAGGCCCTTGATCTCTGTGGGTGTAGGCAGGGCCTCACGAGATCAGCAACCTGCCCTCGGTGCCCTTAATGGGCACTCGCTTCCCGAGAGCACCGAGTGGCCCTACATGAGGCATGGTCAGGTACGGAGCAGCTTCTTCATGGAGGAGGTGGGCATCCTCACAGAGAGCACAGGCCCCAGAAACAGTGCTCCCTGGCCCCCCTGTTGCTCACTCCCAGATAAGGGCAGATGGCAGAAGCCTGGCACGGCGTTCTTGCCACAGCCAGCAGGGGCCCTGCGTGCACGCACATATTCTCATCAGAAGGGTTACAGGAAGGTGTCTCTGCTTGGCCACTACCCTGCTCGGGCTGGAATCCGGCTCCCACCCTTGCTATGGGACTGAGGCAAAGGAGAGCCTATCTGAGCCTCAGTTTCCTCATCAGCAAAAGCAGAGTGATTCCGGCAGCAACGGCCCCGAGGAGTTATTTATGGTGGGTGCCTGGCTCATGATCAGCCCCCAGCTGACAGAGTGCAGTCAGGTGAGTCTTTCCCTGCCTCAGTTTCCTTAATGTGCCCAGAGGAGGCTGGAGGGCCTCTTCTGCTGATGTTCTAAGAAGGGAGAGTGGGCAGGCTCCGGACTGGGCTGGCCAGAAGTGAAAGCCTGAAGGCACAGGGAGGTCTTGTGGGGCCTGGGGCCCAGGTGGACTTCTGGCCAGTGCCCCAGCATCCACTGGAGCCTAACAGCAGTCCTGCAGCATAGGACATCGAGGTCCAGGGGCCCGCTGCGCCATTAATTCCTTGCCGCCCTGCTCATCGCACTAGCCTTGTGGAGGAAACACATGGGAGAGTTCTGCCCTCTAGTGGCCACTGGTGGCTGGGCCTCTTCCCACCTCCCCCGCCGCAGAGGAGCCCACTTTCCCCTCTGCTTTCTGGAGTGCCTGCTTGCTGTACAGGACTGGCCCATTTCACAGGGGAGGAAACTGAGGCTGGTCCCTGGAGCCAGCACCCAGGAATCTTAATCTCTAAGCATCTTTGATCTCGATCTCTGAGGGCCCTGCTTCCAGCTGTGAGCCCCTCAGCCCAAGGCTCTGAGTCTGTCGTGCGGGAGGCCTGTCAGTGCCCAGCATGAAGGCACTCACAGATGGCGGTCAATGCGAGTGCTCCAGGCGCTTAGGAGAGCCTCAGCTCTCGAATGGGGAGTGTGTTTTTGCCCAGCTGGAGTGGGGCCTTCCCTGACTGCAGGCTCTAACCTCAGGCTGTGGCCAGTGTCTGTGGGTGGGAAAGCATCACTGGAGTTGAGAACTTGGCCCAGGGCTTGACACAAAAGGTGCTTTGCCTCTGGACACCCCCATCTCTGCTCCAAGTCCCTAGAGAATGGGGGCAGGGGACATGGGGGAAGAGGGGAACAGAAGGGGAAATCCCAGCCCTCCAGGGAGGCAAGAGTGTGTGCCCAGGCAGCAGGCAAGTCTTCCCTTATCTTTTGGGTCATGGGCTGAGGCTAAGACTTCAGCCTCAGGAAACCTCCAGTCCCTCCATGCCAGGCCCTGAGACCTCGTGTCCTTCATTTCTTTTTTTTTTTTTTTTTTTTTTTTTTTTTTTTTTTTTTTTTTTTTTTTTTTTTTTTTTTTTTTTTTTTTTTTTTTTTTTTTTTTGTGTCCTTCATTTCTATTGCCCTAAAGTGTCATGACTCCTGCCAGGCACGAGATGCAGCATGAACAAGGTGGGCCTGCCCATCCCTGGGGGCAGCTGGCACCCAGCTAGGTGGTGGCCAGGACAGCCCAAGCTGCAGGGGCTGAGAGACCTCCTGCCTGGGTCCTACAGGGGACTCCACAGCCCCGGGGAAGGGCCTGTTCAAGGAAGCCTCTAGCTTCTGCCCAGGACATCAGAGCTCCAGCCCTCCCCCTACTTCCTGCTCCCAATTAGCACTAATTGGACAAGAGGGAGAACCCACAGACCGTGTGGCAAAACAGTCTTGTCTGCAGAGTCCCAGGGAGGCAGGCCCCACCAGGGCCCAGGTGAGCCCTTTGAGGAATGGGCCCTGGGGTCTCTGTCTCTCTGAGGGGGGATCAAATGACATGGCCACATCTGCCAGGGACCCCAGTGGTCCCTCTGGAAGATGGGAGCTGCTTCAGGACTAAGGCAGAACTTGGGATGGGGAGCCTGACATACAGTCCCCTCTCAGCCTAGTTTGAGGCTTTCACACCAGCTAGTCACCCCAACCTGGCCTCTCATTTCTTCTGCTCCCGGTCCACCCACCCATCCACTCACGTATTCACTCGTTCATGCCTCTATTGAGTTTCCCTCTTATGGCCAGGCCCTGCAACCTCAAAGATGACATGCAGCCATCGGCAGGGCCTTGGAGGCCTGCTGAGGGCCAGGACCTCCTCCTGAGGGCCCTGGGTGGGCAGAGGCAGACCAGTGATAAAGTGGGCCTCAGGGTAGGAGGTCTGTGGTGCTTATCTGCTCCACTGGAGCAACTCTCTCCTCGAGCATTCACCCCCATCCAGGCCTGGGCCCAGGTTGGCACAGGGCACATGGGCAACCCAATGGCCGGCTCCACTTCATTCTCGGTGAGGAGGGAAGGCCCGGATGGCAGCGTGGTGTGCTTGTGAGTGGGAGGATCAGCCCCTTATCTTCCTCTGTGCAGCTGTGGTTGGCCCTCTGGTGAGCCTGTTCCCTTGGTCATCCAGACTGGACTCCGGCCCGAGGGCACAGGCTCTGGCAGGAAGGCCCAGGACTGGGGGTCAGGAGGAGCAGGGGCTCCAAGTCCAAGCTGCTGAGCGGTGGGGCCGGAACACGGATGCCCGAGCCACCTGAGCCCAGCCCCCAAGTGCGGGCCCTGAGCCAGCCCCCTTGGCCCTACACCCAGCGGCTCAGGCCCGCAGTTCCGAACTGGGGGCACAGGAAGAATGCAGATGGGTCTGGCCTGGCCCCCATTCCCCAGTACATCCCCGCCAGGGAGACAGAAGCTTGGCTCTGTTCCCCTCCCTTCCCCACCGTAGAGACCAACCAGTCCCGGGCAATTTGGTGTTGCCATGACAACCACACACTTTCTTCTTCCCTACTTAGCGGATTGAATCTGAGTTGCAGATTAGATCCTGGTGAGTTGTCTGTTTAGCAAGCCTGCGGCTGCTTGGAGAGACATCTTCAATTTCCCAAGTGCCTCTGATGCCCACTCCCCGTTTCCTGATGGCTGAGGCTGCGAAGGTGCGCCCCACGCTGTTCCCTGGGGTGCTGCTCCAGGGAGTGGTCCCAGCCCAGGGGCAGACCCCCCTCCGAGATGTGGCTTCGCACCCGCATACCCGCATGGACAGCGTTCTGGGTGTGTCACCTCCAAAGCAAGCAGGACAGTGGCCGTCAGTGGCCCCAGACACTGCACAGGACTCTCTGATGTGAGGCACAGGGGTTTCTGGCCAAAGCTCCAGACTCGGGAGGCTCTCTCTGTCCCCTTCAGGGCTGGTTGGTGCTTTCAGGGACTTAGCCAACCATGGCTGAGGGTTGCCTTTATGTGAACAACCGGATGGCTGGGCCCTCCACACCTTCCCCTGAGCTGACCTTAGCCAACTCTGACCAACAAACATTAGAGCTCACTGGGAGTGCAGTCAGAGCTCAGGCCCCCAATGAAGGAGACCTGGGAGGGGGGAACAATGGCCCTGTCCGGGGCGGGGGGCAGTGGTGCCGGTGGCCCTGGGAGGCATGCAGGGAACTTGCGTGGGGGCCTCGTGGGCACTGAGTCCTCTCCAGAGGGCTTGGGCTGTCATTAATCACCTCCTACTCTGGATGCCAGCTGTCCCCAGGACCAGGCAGGCCCACCTTGTTCATGCCGAATGTTCAGCGCCTGGTCTGGAGCCACGACTCTTCACAGTTTCGGCCTAGCAGCTGGATGGGGCCTGGCCCAGCCTGTGGTCAGGTCTGCCCAGGCTAGGGATGGAAAGGGCATGTGGGAACACTGAGGACATGCAGGAGGACCTACCTCTGCCCTCAGCACTCCTGTGCAGCCCTATTAAACATTCCGTGTGTTTCTGTTCATGTGGCTGTCACCTCTGGGCGGCGGCAGCCTCGGGCTGGGGGCTCTTTCCTGGCTTAGGTTGTTATGGTGTTCGCTCAGAGTTTAATGGTTTTGTAGGATAGAGCGTGAAGAAGAAGGAGAAGGAGGAAGAGAAGGAGGAAGAGAGGAGGGGGAGGGGAGGAGAAGCAGCAGCAATGGAAAGAAAAGAGATAATAATTAATAGCTTGAGGAAAAACAATGGATTGTAGCAGAAGGGAAGTAGTACGCTACTTGGTTTAGCAGAGAACAATGTTTACATAGTTTCAAATGTATAAACACTGTCCATTTGCGCCAGGCTGTGCCAAGGGAAGGATGGGAAGGAAGTGTGTGAAGTGCGCTCATTTCTCCCTACTATTGGGCTCTGTGCTCAAAGAGGGGAAAATAAACAGCAATATAAGCAAATTAGCTAGAAATGAGAAGGGAGACAGAAGAAGAGTTAGCCAAAAGAACTGAGGAAGGGACAGGGAGAGGGAAGCTCAGGGTGGGGGCAGAACCTGCCACTTCTGGGTTACCAGCCCTGTAATATTGTTCCTCTTTTAAAACTTTGGACGTGTATTATTTTGACAAAAAGAAAAATTGAAAATCAAAACTATACAGATATCTATATAGCTAGAGTGCACAGGCCGAGGCTCAAGAGGGAGTAAGTCGCCCGGTAAATCATGAACTTAGGAGAGAGCAGAGCAGGGATCTGCGCACAGGTCTGTGGCCAAAGGCACAAGAACTTGGGGTGACTTTGTCTAGACCAGGGACTCACCCTATGGACTGGGCAGCTTGCTGAGCACCCACAAAGGCTTGCAACCACCCAAAAATGGGCTTGGAGCTTAAGGGGATGCATGCCACGCCTCAGGGGGTGGGGAAACAAGGGCTCCCAGCCACTAGCCCGCGGAGGGCATGTCTTCCCCAGGGTAGAGCGGGAGCAGCAGGCAGAGACACATTCCCGGGCTGTTCCCTTCCTGTGTGCTGGTGGCTTTTGTCCCCAAGTTCCCCATGCAGTCAGGCTGATTAATCAGATTAATCAGAGGAGAGCTGGGGCGTCAGTGACTTTCCTGACACTTTCTGGGAAGCCATTCCTTGTGACAGACGCACACTCTCCTTCTGGCTGTGGCCACGGGGACAGCAGAGCCGGGAGCATCAGGTTCTCGTTGCCGGCTTGTGGTCACCAGGGACACCAAGGCCTGCTGTTCCTCCAGGCTTTTCCTGGTCTCAGTGGTAAGAACGACTGTAGGTCGAGTGACCAAGTGACAGGCTGCCGTGATACCCCAGTTAATGCTTTCCATTACTGGGTGCCTGGCGTCATGTGAAGCCCTTTCTAGACGTGAGACCCCAGTGAAAGGAAGGGTTCGGCCCACTGGCCAGAAGGTCCTGAGTCCAGGCCTCCAGGCTGCCCAGTTGGTCATGAGCTCAGCGTGAGCTGGGCAGTCTTCTCTCCATCCCGGGCTTCCTTGGGCTCCAAGTGGTGCTGGGAGGCAGTGACCAGCTCTGATACAAGTGCGCTGTCCAGGTTCATGTGCAGGTGAAATGCAGAAGCAGGCCTGGTACAGAGAGGTCTCCGTGTCAGGATCCTGACTACCATGCAGTTTACAACAAAGCAAAAAACCAGAGACAACCTTCAAGTGTAGACATGTGGTAAAAAGAAGAGCATCGCAGAGGGCAGCAGATGCAGGGCTGTGTGCGTGTGCTTCCTGTGCAGTGAAAGAGGGATAGGAGATGGCCTTTTAAACTGTCTGCTGGGTGCTGGCTGCCTGGGGATAATTTTTTTTTTTAGATTTCATTTATTTATTTATTTCAGAGGAGAGGGGAAGGGATTGAGGGAGAGGGACAAGCAGACTTCCCGCTGAGTGCAGAGCCCGAATCGGGACTCGATCTCATGACCCTGCGATCAGGACCTGAGCCGAAACCAAGAGTCAGAGACTTAACTGACTGAGCCACCCAGGCACCCCAGCTCCAGGAAAATTTATAATTTACAATTTAATATTAAGAAATATATAAAATATATACTAGTATCAGGAGATAAAACCATTTGTTATCTGGAGAAACAGTGTGTGCAGATATGCGAGTCTGGTCTACTTCCCCTGTCTGGACGTGGCCCGGGCTCTAGACTCAGCCCACAGCACACCTGCTCTCCAGCTCCCCACTCCAGCCAACAACTGCTGCACAGAGACTTTTCCTTGGCTCCTGCGATGGTCCGGGAGCAATAGTGAGCAGGGACGAGAATCTTGTGGAGATGGAAAAGAGGTCAAGTTAACCCCCAGGGTCTTATGTAGAGACAAAGGCAGGAATGGAGTTAGAGTGTGATTCTCAGGCTCTCTGGCTCTGTCGATTATCTGGATCAACAGTGGGTTCCAGGGCCAAAATCTCATCTCCCAGGCTGCGAAGGCAACTGGAGCCCTGGTAGAGGTTGGAAGGTTGGAGGGGTGGCCAGTGGAGGCAGATGGGGATGGGGGAACCTGGAGCAGCGGGCTGTGTGGGTCAGAACGAGGCATGCCCAGGTCACAGGTCTTTGAGGAGGAGGAAGAGGAAGGCCTGATGAGCCCCCACCACTGAGATACGACCCAGATACTGAATGTCAGCTGCCTTATTCCTTCCCCAAAGATCAGCACCAGGCCCAGCCATGCCTCTTGTCTATGTGTTATCTACGAGTTCTAGCTGTGGCCAGGACACATGACCCTTTTTAGGAAACCCCATCTTAACAGCACTCAAGACAGAACCCACTGGGGACCTCAAGAACTGGCCTTTTTCTTCCTCCCAACTGCTTCTGGAAAGAGAAAGCTTGTTGATCTGAACCCGGCATCCTCTTCCCCGTCCAGTGAAGGAAAAACAGAAGCCAACACAGTTTAGAGATTAAGTCTGATAGGCTGACTGCAGACACAATGCCTGGTTCTTGTCTTTTTTCAGGGTGAGGAGAAAGAACCCCACAAGTATTATATCAGCTGCGATGAGTGGGTTCAAGCTGAGGACACATGGCAAACTGGTGAGTGAGGCTGTGTAGGGGTGCCAGGGCCCCGGGCCTAAAGCTGAGGCCAGAGGGAGCCACGGCCTGCGGCTGCCTGCCCACATGGCAGGACCAACTCGGGCCTCCTTCTCTCCTTCAGAAGCAGCGGATAGCAGCTGGGCCTCCTAGGACAAAGCCACATTCTCTTCTAATCACCAGGGGCCCTTTTCCTTCTGCTTTAATCTAAGGCTGTGGGGAAATCTAAGCAGCCAGCAGAGGCAAATTCGGAAATTGCTGAAAATCACTTAACCAGCTTCCGAAGCATTGCCTCTTGTTCTGGGAAGCCGCTCAGGCTGAGCCCGAGAGAGCCATTTGCTGGCCGCTCGAGGCCCTCTGCAGAAGCCGTGGCTTTGTGTCCCCAAGCCTGGCCGCCAGAGCCTGCCAAGATTCGGGAGGCCTAGGGCACCGCCCCGACCACGTCCTCACCCTCACGAGCTCCCCCGGGCACGCTGGGCTTCAGAGGAGCTTTCATTTCCTCTTCAATTGCAGCTTCCCCTTCAAGGAAAGGGCAAAGAAATGTTTCGGCTTGAGGAAGAAAGGGCTCTCAGCCACATGCCTGTAACTTCTGTGGACGGGGAATGGGGAGGGGGAAGCAGGCAGGGGTGAAACCAGTGTCCCCAGAGCCACCGTTCCTCACTAACTCTGTTGGGCAGACTTATCGTTTCACTCGCAGGGCAAACATGAGGCTAGTGCTAGGCACCCCCTGCTTAGGGCCTTACATGGTCTCCTTGATTTCTGGCCGCACCCTAGGAGGCAAGTGCTCTTGTGCCCATTTTCAGATGAGACAACTGAGGCTCAAAGGGAAAGTGCCTTGCTCAAGGTCACACACAGTTTGAAGTGGGGCTGGATCTGTCCCCACGCCCCTCTCTGGAGGAGCCCCCAACACAACCCACCGTCCTAATTCTCAAGGGAGAAAGAGCACAGAGCTGTTGGAAGAAAGGAAAAGGAGGGCGCCTGGGTGGCTCAGTGGGCTATAGCCTCTGCCTTCGGCTCAGGTCATGATCTCAGGGTCCTGGGATCAAGGCCCGCATGGGGCTCTCTGCTCGGTGGGGAGCCTGTTTCCTCCTCTCTCTCTACCTGTCTCTCTGCCTACTTCTGACCTCTCTCTGTCAAATAAATAAATAAAATCTTAAAGGAGTAGGAGTGGGACAGAGCAGCCTGCGAGGTCAAACACACAGGCCACTGGGCCTGTTGGGGCGAGGGCCCAGCAGCTGGGGAGCTGAGGAGAGGCGTGAGGGCTGGAGGCTGCACAGTGGATGTGTACAGCAGCCGGGAACCGAGGAAAGGGACAGGGAGCTGGGTTTCCCATGCCACATGCTCTGGGGGAATGCCTTTTGTGGGTGACAGAGCCAAGGAAAAGTGGTGAGCCCCCGAGCGTGTAATGCCTTGGTTTCTCTCTCCGTGCTAGCTCAGCCTGAAACAAGCCTCCGAGTTGGGTCCACAGGGTGGGAGAGCGGGGCCTGGGCAGGCATGGAGGGGGGTGAAAGGTGTCGGGAGAGTAAACCTGGTCAAGGGATGGGGAGCAGAAGGGAAAATGGGCAGGGAGGCGGGCACACAGAGTGTGCAGGAAGCCTCGCTGGGGCCTGTTTCCCATGGCTCTGAGCTGCCTCTGCTGGCTTGCCTCTGTTCTTTCACCTTCCGGGGGCCATTTGGGGTGGCTAGTGACAGATGAGAAAGCCGAGCACAGAGGGCAAGACCTCCTGCAGAGTGGGGAAGTGGCCTGGGAGTCCCTTAGTCAGCCGCCCTCCCACTCCTTGGTGGCATCACCTGGGGTGAAGGACACCCACAGACTGGGAGAGGGAGCCTTTTCTCTGCAATGCAACATTTTCTGGTAAGATTGATTTCTTTCAAATATTTCTTATTTGAGCTAATGCTAATGCCTGTGCAAAGCAGCAACCTCAAATTCTTTAAGAAGGGATGAAGACTGAGGGGCTGAGGCAGGGTGAGAGTTGTTGGGGGAAATGAGCCTTAGAAGGTCAGGAAAGAGTTTCAAAACAACAGGCCCTGCAGATTTCAAAGTGGTTTTTTTCTTTTTTCTTTTTTTTTCTTTTCTCTCTCTCTTTTTTAACAAAAAGAACTCTTCTTTGAAGCAAACTCTTAAACTAACCTCTAAATT